>JAPKLW010000011.1:0-23875 GCA_026898455.1 Plectranthus barbatus | reverse complement strand
AGCTATAATTTGCAAACTAAACTACAAATTGCATTCAATCAAACATTAAACAATTTGCTAAATTCACCAATCAATTACTTCTATCAAATGTTTGGGTAGATTAGAGTAACAAGTCCAACAATCATAGAATGAAGTGCGTGTTTGTAAACTTCAATTGAGCCAAATTAAACTGAGCTATGTTGTAAACAATTTTAATCTCTAGGTTGAGCAATCGACACTATCCTTGTCAATCCCCTTTGTACCGTTGAATTGTCCGTTGATGAAATTAGAGATCTCAAACAGCTACGTTATCGATCCCTAACATCATTCCTAACCGACCGTCGATTATTGCCCTATAATCCTAGCTCCGCACATGGATTGGAACTAAAACTATATGATTATGCACTTATCACGATGTTTCCGTCCGCGTATTGGCTGCAACGGTCACATCAACTACCTATAGATTGGCTATTACCTACATCTATTAGGTATGAACAAGCTCAAGTGCAAATCAATACTTCATAGAAAAGTAAACAAGCATAGAAGGTTCAATCCATCTCAATATCCATATTACAACACTCACTTAGGAATTTAGCTCATCATACCTTGAATTTGAAGCAATACAAGTTGAAAGATAAGAATTGACATTACAAAGCTTCAAGGTCAAAATTGATCTTCTATGATTGCCTTCATTGAATCCAATCCACCTAATCTCCCTCCTCAAATGTGACCAAGTTGATGGAATGATCCTTGGTTCTCCTTGATTCAAGTGGGGAAGAAAGTGTAGAGATGAATCTAGATGGAAGTTAGTGACGGTTATTCTTCAATTTGGCAAAAAGTTATTCATTTAACTGATTTTCCCCCTTTTATAGACGAGCTAGCAGGGCCTCGGATCGACCGAGCCAACCAAGGCTCGCCCGAGCCATCCTTGGAACCACAACAATCTGGGAAGCGCGCATTGGCTCCGCCGAGCCAGAACCGCTCGACTGAGCCTGCTCTCAGTCAGCCAGGCTCGATCGAGCCTGCACTGCTCGGCCGAGCGAAGCCTCTGCCCGGCTCAGCTCGGCCGAGCCTGCTTCGCTCTGCCGGGCGAGTCCTCCAAGCTTCCAAAACCCTCCTTTCATTCTGCTCGGGCGAGCATAACCTCCTCGGACTCCAAACTCAGGCAATTTTCCTCCAGAACTTCCCAAAACACGCTATATTATGGTCAAAATGTATCCTACATCATTTCAAACACGAAAACAAGACAAAAGAACAACGAAAACATATGATATGAGGGTAAAATGGCCACAAACATGCACGCTCACACATCGAAAAATAGGTCATTTTACACACATATCAATGCCTTTGAGGAAACTGCACACATCATCCTTCAATTTCAACGACTCCAACGTCACCCGACACATGTATTTCTTCCCCACCACTTTTTGTTCTGCCAAACTTTTGTATCTAGCGAACTCCTCATCGTCGAAACCCTTGGGGCAACTAATTGAAGAAGATGAAGCTCTACGTCCACGTTTGCTGGCTATAGATGAAATTGGGAGGTGAGATTCACACAAATCAGAGCAATAATATGTTAGAGAAAATTTGGGATGTGAAATCTCGACCGAAATGATGATGGGGCGAAATGGGCAAGGAAAATGCTTTTAAATTTGCGCTCCGCTCGATTGAGCAACGGATGGCTCGACCGAACGAGCCCTCTATCCGAGCCATGGCAGGGTCCCAGTAGGCTCGACCGAGCGACCCCTCTGAACTGTGAAATTTTTTAAATTCTATTGCATTTCCTGAGCTTGGGCAATCCGTATTGCTCCCGGACGAGATTTCTCTCTGTTTGCTGCACTTTTCTGGCACCATTCCGTGCTTTTCGCCTCCTCACTTCTCCAATATTTCAAAACACAACAACATAAGTTCGTAGAACAACCAACAATCAAAACTCCTTCAACAAAAACAAACAAAACATCAAATTCACAAAATCAAATAACCAACATTTATTCCAAACATGAAAATAACCGAAATGAAAAACCATTGGGTTGCCTCCCAACAAGCGTTTTTTTAACGTTGATAGCTCGACAACCTTACCTCAATTTTCAGTCATGGTCAAAAGGTGAGGAACCCGTACTCATACCTTGTTCATTTGACACATGCTCCTCAGAAAAGAAAAATTTCCTTCTAGAACTATAAGGTGGATCACAATCAACTCGAGCTTTCTTTGTCCTCCCTTGGTCATGCTCAAAATAGTCCCCCGAATCATCATTCTCTTCATTTTCTTCACCCACAAAGTTCCATTCCGGGTCTAAAACATCCTTTAATCTCTTCTTCTTACCAACTTTCTCAGCCTCAAACTCATTCAAGCTTCTCGGAGGTAAATAAAATACAACCTCCTTCCCACAACAACTAAAGGTAAGCTCACCATGCTTCATATCAAAAAGGGCATCGACCGTGTGCAAAAATAGCCGTCCAAAGATCAATTGTATGCCACCTTTATTCCTCATATCAACCACAAGGAAATCCCCCGGAAATGTAAATGTCAAAATCTCCACGTGCACATCCTCTACAATCCCACGTGGGCAAAATAAAACATGATTCGCCATTTGTAAGACTTAGCTCGTGGGCTTAAGATCTCCGACATCCAATTCCTTGTATAAATCCCATGACATTACATTCACGCTAGATCCGGAGTCACACAAAGCTTTTTCAAAGCTTATATCTCCAATTTTTCAACTAATAACAAAACCCCCCGGATCTTCCTTCTTGCTAGCAATTCTCTTCTCTTCTTTTTAATTTCTTCCCAATTCAAATGGTCCACCATCCGAAACTATCTCAACTCCAACGAGCTCATCTAACAATGGCACACGTTCAATCTCTTCTAGTAGTGGCATTTCTATGTCTCCTTTCTTCACATAATCAAAGAAATGAACATCTTTAGTTTGATCCTCTTTTTTTTCTTCCACTTTCTCATCTTCAACCATCTTCACTACTTCATTCACCACACTCATTTCTCCTTCCAACTCTACGCTTTCAACCTTGGGAGTCATCACCTTCAACCTCTCATCCAATCTACTCTCACCATCAACCATGTTGCAACTTTTCTTTTGTTTACTTCGGTATCGCTTGGAAATTTCCCAGCTTGGTGTTTTCCACTTAGTTGTTTGGCTATCGAAGAAACTTTGAACTGGATCTTAGCGAACATCCCGTCATACTTCTCAAAACATTTATCAATTTCCTCACTCAGATTTCTCCTCATTTCTTGATTGACATATCTATTACTTCCCCAGCATAACCTCATTGGCTACTAATCCCCCTCCTTCCAATTTCATCAGAGGATTAAGATTGTTATTGGGATTTGCATAAGAGAAGTTCGGGTGAAACCGGTTGGAGGGATGGTAATACATGTTTCCTGGTGGATTGTATTGAGGTCGATTATTGTACCCCATTCGTTGGTTGACAAAATTCACATTTTCCGGGTAAGCCTCCTCATGCTTAATCACCATCATATCCTCCCTTCTACCCCCCGAAATAGATAATGCATCAAGCTTTCTTTGCATGGCAGCAATTTGTCCTTTGAAATCCTCACTTTCCTTGACATCATTCACTGACTTCACCGATCTATAATCCTTTCGTTCCTTTGGCCATTGGAAGCTATTTTATGCCATCTTTTCTATAGTTCTCCACGCTTCTTATTCCTCTTGGTCGAGGAAAGCACCTCCCGACGTGGCATCCATCATCAGTTTAGTGTCATAATTCAATCACCCATAAAAATTGCAAATTTGTTGTCTTCGTGAAAGGCCATGCCTAAGACATTTCCGAAGAAGCTCAAAAAACTGATCCCATGCTTCATAAAATGGCTCGTCATATCGCTACCCAAAAGATTTAATATCGGCTTACCGCTTCAATGTCAAGCTAGGCGGAAAGAACTTGAACAAAAACTTTTCTCGGAGTTCATTGAATGTAGCAATGTTCGACTTGTCCAACCCCTCAAACCGATTCCTAGCTCCATCGCATGGGGAAAACAAAAACAGTCGCAACCTTATTTGATCCTATGGAACTTGAATAATTTTTATCGTATCTGTGATCTCCAAGAACCTTAATATGTGAACATTTGGATCCTCCGTAGCATGCCACCCAAATTGATTATTCTGGATCATCTGCACCAGTTGCGGTTTGATCTCAAACTGGGTTGCATTAACTCCCAACCGGAACCCTTCGATTGTTTGTTCCCCTTGCGGTCTAAACAGATTCTGGAGCGGTCTTTGTGGTCCATTTCTCTGGTTCATCATTGCCTTCATAAGTTCAAGTTGCCTTTCCAATTCCTCAATTCGAACCTATCCTCACCACGGTTGTCCATTTCAAATTCAAATTCAAATTCAATGTTATCTCACCTTTGTCGGAACTTCCTCTCTTCAAGCTCACGAGCTTTGGATCTAGTTATCATATACCACCTACAAAACTTCACAAACGCCAATTACAAAACCGAAACAAATCCACAAACAAAGTAAGAACAAATATCACACAAGGACTAACAATCACATAAACAAATGATCAAACACTTAACATACAATATCCAGACTTTCAACAATATCTATAGACCTACTAAAAAGATTCCCCGACAATAGCGCCAAAAACTTGATGTCGTGTAAAAACACTTGTAAAGTTAATATTATCAATCCAAGGATCCTTCTAACTTAGACCCATAGATTACTCTTTACTCGTATGAAATTTTATAGTTACGCAAAACTTAAGTCATTGAGTTGTTCAATCGACTAGGCAAAAACATAAATTGGGCTAAGCATAAATGAAATAACACACAATAACAATCATGATTGAGTATAAACTTGTAAATCATCAAATCAAAACATTTAAAAATAGGTAGACAAAGTAGCAAGTTCAATCAATGAGGTAAGAGTGAGTGTTGTGTGGATATCTAATGTTTTAAATTTAGATCGAATCATGATGTGAACTTAATGTAATTCCTATGAGATTGATCAATCCACTCTAAGGTAGCTAACCCCTTGTCATGGTGAGTTAACCATAGATGAACCTAGCAATCTCAAACAGTCACATTATCAATTTCTAGTCCACTCCTTCTAGGACGTAGATTTTGGCCCTATGACCTATTTCCGCAAATGAATTGGATTTAGAATCATATGAATTCACACTATTGGTGATGATTCCACCCGCGTGTTGGTTGCAGCGTTCACGTCAAATACCAACTACGTTGGTTATTACCTACATCTAGGTGGTTGGGGATGAGATCAAGTGTGATTCAAACTCTCATAGGAAGGTAAACATTCCACATTCAATCTCAATTTCACACATTATCAATCCAAACAACACTCACAAGAAGTTTACTTCTCCATACCTTTCAATTTGTTCAATACAAGAGAAAATGAGAGACAAACCAGTACAAATTTGAAAGATGAATTGAATTCTTCCCCAATTGTTGTCCTTGCACTTGATCTACCCTTGATTCTCTCTAATCTTCACCAATTTGTTGTAGATCTTACTCTTGATCCACTTGGATTTGGATGGAATGAGGATGCAAGATGGAATTTGGGAGAATTTCTAACTTGATCTTATGAAATTTTTGCAAAAGTCCTCTTAAAACTCAAAATTAGCCCGGGCCAAGATCGGATCACCTGGGACAGCATGAAAATGGAGAAACTGCCAAAAATTCCCGCTCTGGCTCGGCTGAGCCAAAGATGGCTCGACGTGGCTCGGTCGAGCGAGGTAGGGCCGGCGGAGACTTCTCTTTGTCCGTCGTGGCTCGGTCGAGCCAGGCTCAACTCGGCCGAGCCTGCTCTCTGAAATCTGGCCTGCTCCGCTCGGTCGAGCCTGCTTCACTTTGGCCCCCAGCTCGGGCAAAAATCGTCCAAAACTAAGCCAAAAATGCTGCTTTATGCTCAAAACCTAACCTACATCATCCGAAACACACAAAACATGAAAAAACAACAAAAACAAGAAAAACACATATGATAAGGGAGTGAAATGGCCACAATCATGCATGCTTACACATCGAAATATAGGTCATTTATCACACATGTCAACATTTGAAATAACAAACATAGGATACGAACACTAATATCCAATTATCTCGCCTATAGGAATGATAATATGGTCTGTAGTGAAGGGATTCATGAACTGAATCATGAAGTCCATTTGCCAAGGATCGTTAATTGGAATATCAAAATAAATTGCTATGCCTATGAATGATCCTAGCATGCTCCTATATTATTATGCATAAGAAGGTTTATGCGGAATACCTGGATTGATGAACTCTGAAAAACGAGTACGCGGAGATTCCCCTTTGATATTTCCCACGCACAAAGATTTAATTCCTAACAGATAGAGGAAATAAATCTTGAGAAAATAAAACAGTTATTTTCGAAAACAAGGAGAGAGAGAAGAAGAAAAATCCTCGTGATTTGATCTTCTGATCTGTATCCCAACTCGATCTAAAAATCTGGTGAAGATTCTCTATTATATCCCTTTCCAGGTTGAAAAGCAGAATTTCCTCCTCGTTCTCAGATCTTAGTCGATCATCAAAGCTCCCAAAACCTGGTTTGCTGTGTGCAACTTATGATCATGTGGTGTGTTGAGATGTGAGGAACTGAGGCCTATTTATAGGAAAATACTGGACTTCTATTGGGCTTGAGTTTCATGGGCCAGACTAGGGACCAGAATGCAAATAGCAAATAAGGCCTATCAATTAATTAATTCCCATATTCTACCCAGAATATAATTAATTAATTAATATTGATTCATTCCACCAGAGAATCAATACTGTCCTACCTATTTGCTACCACGTTTTGAGGTACGGGTTGCATGGGCTCGGCTCGGTATATCCCCACATTCAAGGTTACAGATATTCGTTAATTAATTTATGCTCTGACAAGCTATTTAATTAATTAACAACTTATATTCCTGAATCAATCCACTCAAACCTTTTCACTTATGCTTGAACTTAATCAGCCTGCAGGACTTAGCATAACGAACCTTTTGAGCTGTTCAGGGAATGTCACCATACTATACTGGATGTGGTTACCAGTTCCAGTACCAGACAGTCATACAAAAACTGCTATTACCCAAGATATAGATATACAAGCTCAACTAGAGCCTTTCACTGCAACTCAAAGTAATACACAATCTGCATATACTTCTGTACCTTCATGTAGGCTTAGGATCTCGTTAAGCCATAGAGATCTAGATTCTTCTAATGTCAGATAAAAGAATCGATCTCGACTTAGGTCCTTATCAATGTGAGCCCCACACCAGCATACCAAGCCATCCAAGATAAGATGCTTATTACTGCGTATGATGCAACCTACACCGACAATTTATCCTGGAACTGTCTCAGCTGTGATAACTATTTATATCTCGCTAGGTCAAATGATCCATACGATCTTCCGTGATCTTCTACACACCGTATGCTCTCCCTATCGACGAGATAAGAGGATAATTGCATTTGCGACACATGATTGTTAATTCAGACAGGAGATGAACATACAACATTTATGATTCCCAGTATATTAACCAATCGACCTTGTACATAATATACCAATCATAATGCTTTCAGTATATAAATCCATCAATCTCCCACTTATACTCAAAACATTATACAGGTGCTTTCCAGAGTATAACGCGTCTAAACTAATCTAGCTATTACATCAAACATTCTACGTGGATAGCTTTCCCCTCAGCCCAAGGTTACGTACATGCATCTCGTAGACCTTCTGAGGCAGAGCCTTTGTGAATGGATCCGCTAGATTATTTCTTGTATCAATCTTCTCTACTAGCACATCACCCCTTGCTACGATTTCTCGTATAATATGGTACTTCCTTTCAATGTGTTTTGTTGCTCTGTGAGTTCGTGGTTCCTTTGAATTAGACCCCAGCTCCCGAATTATCACAGTATATCGTGATTGTCTTGGGCAGCTTAGGAATCAGGTCCAACTCCTGAAGGAAGTTTCGAAACCATACTGCTTCTTTCGAAGCTTCAGAAGATGCCACATATTCTGCTTCCATGGTGGAGTCCGCAATGCACTTTTGCTTTGCACTCCTCCAAAATATGGCCCCACCTCCCAATGTAAACACATAGCCAGAGGTGGACTTTTTTTCGTCTTGGTCTGCCTGGAAATCTGAATCAGTATAACCCACAGGGCACAACTCCTCACACTGATAGATGAGACAATAGTCTCTAGTCCTTTTCAAGTATTTGAGTATGTGCTTAACCGCGGTCCAATGCGCCTGTCCAGGGTTAGACTGGTATCTCGCTACCATTCCAACAGCAAAGCAGATATCTGGCCTCGTACATAACATTGCATACATGAGGCTTCCCACGGCCGATGCATACGGCACGTTCCTCATTTCATCTTTCTCCTTTTGTGTCACCGGACACTGATCCTTGGAAAGATATATGCCATGTCTGAAGGGTAACAGACCTTTCTTGGCAGTTTTCATGCTGAAACGGGCAATCACTGTATCCACATATGATCCTTGAGACAAGGTCAGCATCCTCTTATTGCGCTCCCGCAATACTTTTACCCCTAGGATGTATCCTGTCTCCCCAAGGTCCCTCATATGAAACTTCTCGGATAACCACCCCTTTATGCTCGACAATACTTCCACATTGTCGCCAAATAGGAGAATATCATCTACATAAAGTGCAAGGAACACCATGCTTCCGCTAACACATAGGCGGTACATGCAACTCTCGTTTCAGCATTGTGAAAATCCATAGGATTTAATCACTTCATCAAAACGCAGATTCCATGACCGTGAAGCTTGTTTATGTCCATACAGCGACTTCCTTAGCTTCCAGACCAAATGTTCTTCGCCCTTCTGCACATAACCTTCTGGCTGTTGCATATAGATATCCCTACCTTCTTCAAGGTACCCATTTAGAAATGCAATTTTGACATCCATCTGCCAGATTTCTAGATCTTTATGTGCTGCTATGGCTAGGAGTATACGAATGGACTTAAGCATGGCTATCGGTGAGAAGGTCTTGTCATAGTCTACACCTTCTTTCTGACTATAACCCTTCGCCACCAGCCTTGCATTGAATGCTGTAATTTCACCATTCGCTCCATTCTTTCTTTTGTATACCTATTTGCACCCTATGGCTCGACAGCCATCTGGCAAATCAGTTTTCTGGTATACGTCCACAGTCGTAATGGATTCTATTTTGGAATCCATGGCGATCAACCATTTGTCTACATCTTTATCAGATACTGCCTCGTCATATGTCCAGGGATCGGTATCATCCAGTCCGTTTTTTGGGAACAAGTTAGAAGACTCACCCACGAATATGTACCTTTCGGGTTGGTGGATAACCCTCCCACTGCGACGAGGCATCTAAACCGTGTCAGTAGTTGGCACAGTACGCGTTGGTCTCATACCTTGCATTAGTGGCAGTGTTGGTATAGCCTCACCTGTTGTAGGTGGATTTACCATTACACTTGGCTTTCCTGATGAAATTGCTTCTTTGTCCTCAAGCTCGTGGAGAACAATTTCACTCTTGGATCTGTGGTTTCTTACATATTCGTCCTCCAAGAATCTCGCGTTGGTACTGACAACGACTTTCTGATTCTCAAGACAATAGAAATAACCACCTTTCTTTTGCCTGGGATATCCTATAAACAGCATCAGATTACACCTACATTCTAACTTATCAGGTTCCTTTGTCAGCACATATGCTGGACAACCCCAAACCCTCACTCTGTTCAAACTTGGCTTTCGCCCATACCTGAGTTCCAGAGGTGTTTTAGGAACTGATTTAGAAGGTACCAGGTTAAGCAAATATGGCGCTGTCTCCAAGGCATACCACAAAACGAAATCGGCAAGCTTGCATAACTCATCATCGACCTGACCATTTCCAAGAGAGTTCTATTTCTTCTTTCCGCTACACCATTTTGTTGAGGGGTTCCTGGTGCAGTCCACTGGGATGTAATCCCGTTATCTGACAAGTACTGCAAGAACTCGTTACTGAGGTATTCTCCACCACGATCTGATCGTAGTGTCTTGATAGGCTTACCTAGCTTCTTTTCTACCTTAGTCCTAAACTCTTTGAATTTCTCAAAGCATTCAGACTTATGGCGAAGCAAATAGACATATCTGAATCTTGAGTAATCGTTAATGAATGTGGCGAAGTACTCAAAAACTCCACGAGCTTGCGTGGACATTGGTCCACATAAGTCAGAGTGGATCAATTCCAACACATTTTCTGCTTGAGACTGACTTGCCTTAAAAAGCCTGGTCGTCATCTTTCCTTCTATACAGGGCTAACAGATTTGATGTGGTACCACTTGGAAAGAATCCAAGTGCCCATCGCATGCTAATCTTTTAATCCTCTTTAGATTGATTTGACCTAGTCTCAAGTGCCAGAGATATGTTTGATCCTCATCGGAAGTAAACTATCTCTTTAAATGATTATTATTATTGGATAAGTTTGCAACATTCACGGAAGATTTATGCATACAATCAATGATATAGAGAGAGTCAATCAGTTTGCCATGATAGATAACAACGTTATTACCAATTATAGAAACTCCACTATCAAAAATAACTGAATATCCATCACAAAATAACTTGGAAACTGAAATTAAGTTTTGCTGAAAAACCGGCACATATAGAACATCTATAAAAATCAAAACATTGTTTTCAATGCATAAAGTAAAATCTCCAATGGCTACTGCTGAGACTCGCTCTCCGCTGCCCATTGAGATGGCAATCTCGTCATGCTTCAGCTGCCTTGTCGGCCTGAACCCCTAAATAGTATAACAAACATGGTCAGTAGCTCCAGTATCCACTACCCAAGAATGGGTAGAAACTGATGCTAAACATGTTTCCGTTATAAATGCACATGACGTACCTTGTCTACCCGTGCTAGGCACTAGACAATTTACTTCACTTCGCTTGCGTTTGCATGGCCTTGTGACAACTTCTGCCTCATCTATTTCATCTAACTTTTGCAGCATTTCTTTTGCTTCAGCAACTGCTTTGTCAAAAGCTGACAAAGTTGGAGCAAACTCAAATTCTATCATGTCAGATTCCTCTCGCAAAAGGGTTCTGAGTAACTCATGAAGAGGAAACTCGCGCCTGGCACCGAGAGATTTGATGAAATCACCATAAGAAGCAGATAGAGAGTGCAGGACAATGTTTATTATTTTCCGCTTATTAATTTGTCCACCTCTCTTTCTGTACTTTCTCATGATTCTCATCATACTGATGAAGTGCTAAACTAACAAACTCCCCTCAGTCATTTTCTTGCAAACCAGGTCTGTTGGGAAATTTGGCTAAGTTTCCATTCCCCAGTAGCTACTGGTTTAGATCCTAGTTTTGGTGTTTTGGTGGATCAAATCCTAAGTCCTACCAGCGTCAGTTGTCTCTAGATAGCTCTAGTTCTCAAATGTAAAGTCCTGTTTAGGTCTTTTGAGTTGTAAGTCGCAGCTGATCAAGACTCATGCTGGCACTGTTCACCAGCATGAGAAGTGCTTACCACTGGCTACTGTTCACCAGTTGGGAAAGTCTCATCCGAAGGCGGCTGACAAAGACTCGTGCTGACACTGTTCATCAGCATGAGAAGAGCTAATGACTGGTTACTGTTCACCAGTTGGAAGGATTTCACCAGCAGGCGGCTGACAAATCCTACCAGCAGAATACGTGTTCTCACTGACACTGTTCACCAGCGGTGATGCCACCAGTCATGGGAGATTCCAAGGGTTAACATCACACATATTGGTAGACTTAGATTGTGCCAGCGCAAGTCACCAGCAGAGACTGCCAGCATAAAGATCACCAGAATGATCTACCAGTCGGATGTTACCAGCAGAATTCCAGATTCTCTCTCCCAGAGTCTTAGAGACAAAAAGAAGATTCGTCGAGGAATTAACTGACAGAGTATGACTTTAAGGGAGGATACCTTAAAGTCTATCAGTTCAAGACACCAGTTCCGATTCCTCGTACTGACGAATAGTGTCGTTCTGACATAAAGAGATCAATGTCAAATAAAGTGGACAAAAGCATGGCGCTTTCCGGAAATTCCTACCTGCCGTCGTCTGAAGGACATGCGAGGACAGAGACCTTTTCCGGATGTGTCCAAACGGCTAGAAGATTTGAATGGGATCCCGCGTCTATAAATAGGTTGGAACTACCAACATTTAAGACGCTTGCTTGCTTCCCAACATTCAATACTCTTCACCTACCGAAAGACTGCAAATTTATTACGCTCAAGCAAGTAGAAGCAAAACACTTTCGAGGCCTTTCTTAAGGCTATCCGTGTGTTGATTTATCAAACACGAGACTTCAAGCTTCCAGCTTGTAAGTTCAGATCTCTTTGGTGTTCTTTCTCTTCTGAGGAAGTTCACAGCAGCTCTTGTGCCAGCCAGCACTTGAGTTATTACGGGCTTTTGCCGTATTAAGAAGATACGTTCTTGGGAGAACTAAACACCCAGTGAAGCTGTGGAGGTTGAAGTGACGTGCTCGCACTCCACCAGCGGATCAGAGTTGAAGAAGGACAAGGCCGGGAGCGGTTGATCTAGTGAACTGGTGGACGAGGCATTCACCAGCTAGAGATAGATCGTAGGACGCTTGTACCCGATTACTCTTAGTGAAATTTCCAGTGCTACGACTGGAGAGTGGACGTAGATCAGTTGATCGAACCACTATAAATCCTTTGTCTTTTATCAGCTTTCTGCATTTCATACTGATTTAAAACCCAGCACCCAAGTGCTGGTGTATATCTGAAAACTGATATAACTGTGCAAACAAGGCTAAAATATTCCAAGTCTTGAGCTACCAGCTGACCAGCCAGTCGCCAGTCAGCTGAGTACGCAAAGTGCAAGTTGACTTACCAGCTGACAAGGTCCCAGTCAGCTGAGTAACCAGCAGAGTGCAAGAAACGATTAACCACATTTTCCGCTGCCAAGTTATACCCTGATAATCTGGGACCAACAAGTGGTATCAGAGCGGACGGTTCTTATAGACCGTTCGTATCTGAGTCGCTTAGGACCGTGATCCGCGTTTCCTTGCACTCTTTTTGTTTGTCTGTTTGATTAGCTCAGGTACATCAAGATGAATAATCCGAAGCTACTCGACTACAAGACGGTGAAGCATGATATATGGCGAAAGAGGTCGCTCATTTCTCTAAAGAGCATCCATCCAGAGATGAAAGATGTGCTAGAGACAGGACCAATCGAGATCACCATGATACAGCACCAGCTAGGAGATCGTCCAGCTGCTGTGATCCCAAAGCCTCAAGGGGAATGGAACGCCGAAGACAGGAAGCGGAATCAGTTGGATTCCATTGCTCACGAGTTGATCCTGGCTTCTCTTCCAGAGTCGCTGATGGAGGAAGCCCTCCAGTTTGATAATGCCAAGGGAGTATGGGATTTTCTTGATAGTCTATGTCAAGAAACTGATCAAATGAAACGCAACAAATTGCAGGTTGCGGTGGACAAGTATGAGTCCTTCCAGATGCTGCCTGGAGAAACCATCAAGGAGATGGAGGCGAGATTCAACGCCATCGTCAGCGAGCTAAAGTCCCTGGACAGGAAGTGCTCAAATGAAGATCTTAATGCCAAGATCCTATCCAAGATGCCCAAGGAGGACTGGTTCGTGAAGACCACAGCTCTGAAGGAGAAGGACTTGTCCAAGATGACTCCCAAGGAGTTATTTGCTCAGTTGCAGGCACACGAGTGGGATATCCAGATGGTGAACAAGAATGAGGCCATCAGGAACATGGGATCCCCCAGCGTTAAAGCTCAAGACGAAGCTTACTTCGTCAAGAAGGACTTCAAATGGAAGCACAAGAAGCCCCTCCATGCTGACAGACCTGCTGCCCAGCACAACCAGCAGAAAGAGATCCCAGCCACATCGGGATCTATCTCAAAAGACAGCGAAAGCTCTATCGCTGACCTTGAGCAGCAGATGAAACGACTGGCTGTCCTTCTGGAGAAAGCCAAGTCGAAGCAGGGAGTATCTCTGAGCTTAACTGACGGAAAATTCGTCAAGAGAGCTCCCCGTGCTTGCTACTAGTGCCAATCCCCTGATCATTTAAAGTTTGAATGTCCACAGGTGGACAAAAATGAGCAGGAAAGGCTAAAGAAGCTCTTTGAAGAGCGCGCCTCCAAGGCCGTTGCCAAGGCTATGCTGACCAGGACTGAAGTGCCTGACATACCCGACCATGATGATGGGGAGTATGCGTCAGACGAGGAGTCAGAAGAGGAAGCTCTACTGGCACTCATGGCAGCCTTTGGCGAGGAATCAGCAGAAGGAAGTGCTGACAGTGAAGAGGCACTTGCAGCTGATGACCAGGTACAATCATCAGCTTCCCCAATGCATATCATGCCTTCTATCAGTTTAGACGATTCTGAGTCGCATTGCTCCGACTCAGAAGCTGTCACTATAGACATTCTTCAAAAAGAATTTTTAAAATTTTATGAAATAAAGAATGTCTTGGCTGGCGAAAATGCTTCGCTGAAAGATCAAGTTCTATTTTGACCAAGGAGATTGAAAAATCGAGGTCAGTCAGTGAAGAGCTAGCCACTTTGAAAAAGACTCACTTTGAGTTGCTCCAAAATTTTCAAATTACAAAAACTGAGCGAGATAATTTTCACAATCTCGTTCTGGAGCAAGAAAATAGAATAAATTTTCTAAATAAAGGCTCAAAAGACTTGGAAGCAGCTCTAAGTCATTGGAGAAAGCCTTCTGATAAGTCCGGGTTGGGATTTACAAAGGATTTGAGCATAAACCAACCCGAACTCACAGCTCAAAAGGGTAAGGGAAAACTTGCAAATGCATCAGCACCAGCTGGTAATGCCAGTCAGTCCCGTGTGGCTGATCAGCATAGGAACCATAAGCCCAGATACATAGGTGAGTCATCAAGACAAAATCCTCAACTGGCAAGATCCTCTGCTGACAGGACGCCAGCATACCCGAAGACGCAGACTAAGCCAAAATATTCTAAGGCAAGGAAGTCAGCGTCAGCTGCCAGTGGAATCCGACAGCTAGCACCAGCTGTCCAAAGATTCCACGCCCAACCTTACAAGTATGCCAGTTGCCAGCATGCTTACAAGGGATCCAACTCTCAGCGGAATACTGAGAGAAGGATATTTCCCAATAGAAGGAACACCTATCGGAGGCCTGAGCCCAATCAAAACCTTTTCTCAAGGGCTGGGAAGGCTAATCATCGTGGTCCACAATTCCAGAGACCACCAAGGCAACACAAGCGGTCGGAAAGAAATTTCCGACACCCTCAGAGGAAGAATACTTCCAGAGGAACCGCACACACAGCCACACCTTCCAAAAACAAATCCATGCATTATTTTAAAAGGAAGGGAAAGGCCACAAGTGATGTCAGCAAGGGTAACACCGAGCTGAAGATTACTCAAGTCTGGATTCCAAAAGGAATGATCCAGAGATCTAACCCTGCAGGACCTGCTGATGATCGGGGACCTAAATAATTTCATTTTCTTGCAGGAACAGGATCATGCAACACAGCTTCAGAGATCGAGCGAGTGGATCATAGATAGTGGTTGCTCGGCTCATATGACTGGTGAGGAGTTCCTATTTTCTGAGCTCACCAAGGTCAGAGGACCCCCAGTTATTTTTGGTGATAACTCCAAGGGCAGAGTTATTAGCAAGGGCTGCATCGAGAAGGATGATGTCAGAATTGTGAATGTATCCCTTGTCACCAATCTGAAGCACAACCTCCTGAGCATCAGTCAGCTGTGCGACAATGGTTATACCATTGTGTTTGACAAATCAGGGTGCCAGATCAAGAATGAAGATTCTGGCGAGACCAAGCTGAAAGGTGTCAGGAAAGGAGGTCTCTATGTTGTTGACTGGCAAAGCGGGAAGACTGATACATGCTTTGTAGCCACCAGTTCCATGGAAACTAACTGGCTGTGGCACAAAAGGTTAAGTCATCTAAATTTCAAAACTATTAATTATCTAACCAAGCATGATCTTGTAGATGGTCTTCCCAAGGGCGGGTTCAAGAAGGAAGGAATTTGCAAAGCTTGCCAGCAAGGCAAACAAACTAGGAAGTCCTTCAAGAACCAGTCGCCAGTCTGCCCCAGTACCAGTCAGGTACTCGAGTTGTTACACATGGACCTGTTTGGACCAGTAACACCGCAAACCATTGGAGGACGACGATATTCGCTGGTGGTAGTCGATGACTACTCGCGCTACACCTGGGTAAAGCTTCTCAGAACCAAGGATGAGGTGAAGATCATTCTTCCAGAGTTGATCATCCAAGCTCAGAAACAGAGAGAAGCTGTGGTGAAGCGAATTCGATCGGACAATGGGACTGAATTCTGCAACAGTCTGCTGATGGATTTTTGCGCGGAGGCCGGGATCAAGCATGGGAGATCTACTCCAAGGCAACCGCAGCAAAATGGACTGGCAGAACGTAGGAACAGGACGCTGAAAGAAGCGGTCCGGTCCATGCTGGCTGAGTCCGGCTTGGGACAGAGTTTCTGGGGAGAAGCGTTGGTGACTGCCTGCTACACTCAGAATAGAAGCGGGATCAACGACAGTCTCCAGAAAACTCCCTACGAAGTGTATTTTGGTCGTAAGCCTTCTATAGCTCATCTTCGTGCATTCGGTTCACCATGTTATATCCATAATAATGGGAAGTCGAAGTTAAATGCTTTCTCGCCTAAGGCTGATGAGGGTGTGTTTGTCGGATATGGACATCCCTCTCACAAGGGCTATAGAGTATTTAACAAGACTACCCAGCTTGTGGAAATAACATGCAATGTTGTTTTTGATGAAGCTACTTTAGTGCGCAGGACCTTACGCCAACTGGCTGAAGATGTTCCTGAGGTCGAGGATGTCAGCGACCAGTTGGGCAGGAATTCTTCCGATGCTCAACCAACTGGTTCGACTAGACCTATGAATGGATCATCTTCTCAACCAGTTACCTCAGGTGCCCATCAGCAACCTGAGAGGGTCGGTGATGCTAATGACCTTGCTGAGACCTTACACTCAATCTCCCTGAGTGGATCTAGCAAAAATCTAGGGGGAATTCCGACTGGAATCTTTGAGCCAGAAGACAACGATGAACCAGTTGGAGTGGATGCACCAGCTGATACTGACAACGTTGGTGAAGGTTCGGAAAGTCAGTCAGACGATGGAGCTGATGAAGAAGTTCCAGCTGGTGAAGATCAACAACCAGTTGTAGTTCCAGTTCCGACTGGTGATGTTCAACCGCCAGTTATTCTTCCAGCTCCGACTGGTGGAAATGTGGAAGCACCAGTCGCCAGGACAGATGAACCTATTTCACAGCCGGCACCAGCAGTCGCTGGTCCTCCCAAATGGCTGAGGGATCACCCATCCGATGCTATTCTCGGTGATCCGGAAGGTTCTGTCCAGACTCGCCACGGCAGTGCGCTCCTAAGTTGTTTTATTTCTCAAATGGAACCTACTTCCATAGGAGTTGCGCTAGAATCTGCTGATTGGATTAATGCCATGCAAGAAGAGCTTGCTGAATTCACTCGCAATAATGTTTGGGACTTGGTGGAGAGACCATCACATCAGTCAGTGATTGGCACCAAGTGGGTTTTCAAGAACAAGCGAGATGAAACTGACACTGTAGTCAGAAACAAAGCTCGTTTAGTCGCCAAAGGATACAGGCAGTGTGAAGGGATCGATTTCGATGAGACCTTCGCACCAGTTGCCAGAATGGAGGCGATACGGCTGTTCCTTGCTTATGCAGCGTATCACGGCTTCACGGTGTTCCAGATGGATGTGAAGAGCGCCTTCCTGAATGGCGAGCTAAAAGAGGAGGTATATGTCGAACAACCTCCAGGCTTTGAGATAGGCACCAAGGTGTACAAGCTGAGAAAGGCCCTGTATGGATTGAAACAGGCGCCCAGGGCTTGGTACGAAACGCTGTCACAATTCCTCACCAGCAATGGATTTCGGAAAGGGAAGATTGATAGGACTCTCTTTCTTCTCAAGGATGGTGGTGACATGCTAATGGTGCAGATCTATGTAGATGACATCATATTCGGATCAAGGAATATAACTCTCTGCGAGAAGTTTTCTCAACTGATGCAGACATCATTTCAGATGAGTATGATGGGCAAATTGACATACTTCCTAGGACTCCAGGTCCAGCAGTCAGCTGATGGAATTTTTATCAGCCAGCGGAAGTATACGAAGGAGTTAATTCAGAAGTATTGCCCAGAGAAAACTAAGTCCCTCAGAATACCTATGAGCACCAGTTGTCAAATATTTCTTGATGAGCAAGGTGAATCAGTTGATCCTACCATCTACCGAGGAATCATTGGATCACTTCTCTATCTCACCGCCAGCAGACCCGACATTTCGTACTCAGTCGGAGTGTGTGCCAGATTTCAAGCCAATCCGAAAAGGTCACACATGGAAGATGCAAAGAGGATAGTGAAATATCTGAAGGGGACTGAATCTCTTGGAATATGGTATCCCAGAAATGATGAGCTTACACTCATTGGATATTCAGATTCAGACTTCGCTGGATGCCGTATTGACCGAAAGAGTACCAGTGGTACGTGTCAGTTTCTAGGACACAAGCTAATCAGCTGGTTTAGCAAGAAGCAGCACTCAGTTGCTACTTCTACCACTGAGGCTGAGTATGTTGCCGCTGCCAGTTGCTGTGCTCAAATTATTTGGATCAAGCAACAACTGGAGGATTATGAAGTGGACACTGGCTGTGTTCCCATCTATTGCGACAACAACAGCGCTATGTGCATCACGAAGAATCCGGTTCACCACTCTAGAACCAAGCACATAGATATTCGACATCACTTCATCCGTGATCATGTCGAGAAGAAGGATGTCAGCGTGGACTACATCAGAACTGAAGATCAACTGGCTGACATCTTCACCAAACCCCTTCCAGAAGCAAGATTCAAGGAGTTATGCATCAAACTCGGTCTTTTGGAGATTGATGTGAGTCCAAGTGTTGAGGAAGAATGAGTCCCAGCTCTCATTCTGTTCTTGATCTTCTGAAGGACGCTGATTACGACTAAGTCCAAGCTCTTAGTTGTTTTTATTTAAGTGGTATCTCTAGATCACTGATGGCTCCTACTGGCGGAACTTATCTCTCAAATGTCTAAGGAAATGAGTCCCAGCTCTCATTTCAATTTGCCAGCACAAACCATCAGTTGAAGAGAAATTGGGTCCCAGCTCCCAATTCCAAGTGATGATGAGGAGTGGATTTCCTGGAGAGAAGATTATGCGGATTGAATTGAGTCCAAGCTCTCATTTTTTTTAATCTTTCAAGTTGCCAGCAGATAACTGGTGGTACATCCACGACTGGTGAACATTGAGTCCCAGCTCTCAATTTATCCAAGTACTCGAGTGCCAGTCGTAAGTATCAGTTGCCAACTGATAAAGAGGCCAACCAGTTAGGGGGAAGTATGCGACTGGTATATGCTACTGATGACCAGTCAAGCCAGCTGTCTCAGAAAAGGCGGGATTGTTCAAATCCGACTAGCGTGTACATCTCTCAGAATTTAATGCGGCATTTAATGCCACATTTAATGTGCACAGTGTCTGCGCAGTCCGACGCTTGGTTGCTACCAATCGCTGCGTGCCACGTCAGCTCCACGGCGTAGCCCACGTCAGCACGACCGCGCACGTCGCACAGGGAACCGGGCCTGCTGATGACCGTCGATCCTCGCTTGCTGAGCGTTGATTCTGGACGTCTGATCTTGCATGGCCCCGAGTATAAATACCCGATCACTTCCTTCGGGTTAACCTTTATGTTTCCCTACCTTCAGAACCCTAATATCTTTCAGAATTCTCTCATCTTCCCTTGAACTTTTCTGATCCTTGAATATTTCTGAAGTCATGGCATCATCTTCTCGACCTATAGCTGATAACCCTCCATCTACATCTACATCATCCTCGTCTGGTTCACCAGACCTACCCCTCGCTGAAGCCCATATGCCAACATATACTGGCATAGTGAAGATCGAAGATGTCGATTACACATATCCGTTCGCCCGACTGGTTCAGTTGAACAGGCCGGCAACCAGGCGACAACTCTCAAACGCTCAGATAAGGACTGCTCAGGTCCAGAAAGAGAAAATATTGAATGCGAAATTGGCCCTGAAAAATTTCGGGGAGGAGCTGATGGAGATGATTGACCGAGAAGAGCTCCGACAGTACCTGACGGCGACACCCCAAACTTTTCATCCACACATGGTAGCCAAGTTCTACGCTCGGGCTGTGATAGCTGACGACAGGAAGTCTTTCACAACTTCCGTTTTTGGTCACTTGATCACCTTCACCGCCGAATACCTCGCCAATCTCTTCGGACTGAGGAATGAAGGAGAGGAAGTGGCCACGTATCATCAGGATGATACGGTGGAATTCTGGAGGAGGTGGGCGCAGTGGAAGAAGCCAGAAGTCACCGTCTTCCGGACTGGCATGAAGAAGTCCGAGATGGAGGAGTACTGGCAGATGGTGTTCGATATTGTGGTTCGCATGCTACAATGCGAGGTCGGCTCGTACGCCGAGTTGAGCCTGCGAAAGTTCTCCATGATGTGTGCCCAGGTGGATGGAGTTCAGGGCAATTGGGCCGAATTTTTCTTTGGCCGGTTGCTGGAGAATGTGGCGCGGAACTCCATCGTGCCAACGGAAGGGAGGTTTGCCCACGCCGTATCCTTCGGGCTGAGGATCAGCCACATCCTGGAGATGGAACTGGGTGATGGCGTGGATCAGGGGGAACAGCTGGTTGGTTCCGACTTCATACCAGCCACGAAGGTGAAGCTGCCCCGCCCAGATTACAAGAAGCCACGAAGGCTAAAAGGGAAGTCAGCAGTGGACCCTGCTGAGGTCGTTTCTGAGGAGGACTCAGAAGACCAAGGAGAGCAAGTGCCAGCTGTGGCTCTCCCACTGACTGAGGAGGCAAGGGCTCAGCTGAAGAGGAAGCTGGAGACGGAGTCTCTCTTCGAAACCATGGAAGGCGCGGAGGCTGAGGCGACTGGTATTCACCCAAGGGACGTACAACTTGTACCAGTCACCAAGAAGCCTACCCACAAGAAGCCTAAGACTTCCCAGCACCAGCAGCCACCGTCAGCTGTTGCATATGACCCTGAGTCTGGGAAGATCTCCATCCCAGTTAAGAAGAACATACTGGGGCTGACTGAAGAGGAGACGCTGGAGAAGATGACCCGTAAGCGTAAGAGGATTATGACCCAGGCTCAGCGGGTGGTGGAACAGGCGAAGAAAGAGAAAAATGCCTCCATTGTGAGGAAGAAGCAGGCCAAGTCAAGGCTCCGGGCTCTGCTGGCGAAGCAGAAGAGAGAGGCGGAGCTGGCGGCCAGGGATGAGAGGTTTGCCAAGATCAAGGCAGAGACAGAGGCCAGGCGCCAGGCAGAGCTGGCAGAACAGATGAGTCTGGCGGCCAAGGGCAAAGGAAAAGCGCTCGAAATCTCAAGTGCCGGCCGCCCAGCACCAGCACCACCAGGCGAGCTCCTACCTGAAGAAACCTTTGAGCGCCTGCTGGTGATGGGTGCTGACGAAGACATTATGTCTATCGTGGACCAGTACCAGGATGAAGAGGAAGCTACTGATGTCCCTCCACCTGTGCAAGGGGGTGGTGGAGGTGACGACGTCCCACTGGCTGCGCAAGGGGAAGCCAGTGGAGGAGCTGCGGAAGACCCACTGGCCGCGCAAGGGGGTGCCAGTGGAGGAGAAGAAGAGCGGGCGACCACCCCGGTAAAACTGGCGAGCTTCTCGGATGACAGTTCTAAATCCAAGAATGCAGAGGAACCAAGGGCTGAGGAGCCAGAGCAGGAGCCAGCTGAGGAGGTGGTATCTTACTCCATGGTGCAGAGGATGGAGCCAAGGGATCTGTTCCCCGACATTGATGACAAGGCTCGTCGTCCTGCCAGTCGCCCCCGATCTACAGATGCCTCGACATCAACTTCCGGGCGACCAGCAGCATCCTCTACACCACCAGCTAGGCGTGCACGAACTGAAAGGCGCCCTTATATGCTCTGCATCCAAGAGCATCAACTGGTTGATGAGGATGTCTTCCAGGCTCGAGTGACAGGGGTGCACCGGTGGGAGCAGCGCGGGGAGATGGCATTTTATAATTCAAGAGTGCCAGAGCCATCTGCATTCAACATCATCCCTTTCAGCGGACTCCCCCACCAGTCGATATATGCCTCCAGAATCTCTGACTGGTGCCTGCCCCTGCAGCCAGTGGAATACAATAATTCCACCCTCTATGAATATGCGGAGAACATCACGGCGGAAGTGGAGAATGCCGTCAATGACGAAATGATATCCAGCTACCGTAGACTCTGGAAGGTGGATCCGGAACTATGTCTGGAGTTCCGGAGGTGGCGAATTTTTGACAGATGCCAGCGCCTGCTGACAGTGGAGCAGCGGGCGGTTCTTTATGCCAGGCTGGGTCTTGGCTACTGGAGATCGGAGGAGGAGTGGGCTAATGCTTTCATGGGCACTGAACCTGATTGCCCCCAGCAGCTGTCTACAAGGAGGATCAAGCGCCGCTTGCTGCAAATTGCTGAGTATAGGCAGCTGACTGGAAGCTCCGGCCTCCCACCACTGAAAAGGGTCAAGTTACCTTTCCTCCAGTTCCGAGTCACCAGTCGGGGGTACCAGCTGACGTACGCGCTCCGACGCCTCAAAGTGCTGGTTACCCTCCCGAGGATCCCTCCCTACCATGCTATCCTGTTCGACATGGCTGCCTGTGCTTTGCTGGTAGACCACATTGTGGAGGAGGATCCCTCTCGTGGTTTGTGGCTGACCCTTGCCGTCCCTCCTGTTCCTATTGTCTCGGGCGATCTCGTCCCTGATTCTATGGACTGGCAAGTGGTGGAATTCACAGCCCCCACAGTTGTTTCTGAAGTCCAGCCAGCTCCAGCAGCAGTGCCAGTGGTGGAATCAGCTGAGGAGCCAGCAGTCGAAGTACAAGTAGAGGAACCAGCAGCAGCTGCAGTGCCAGCGGAGGAGCCAGCCCAGATGGAGATATCAGCTGCATCTGAACCAGCAGCGGCTCCTTCCGCAACTGATATACCTTCCTCTTCCATTGAAGAATCAGCGCAGCCAATCTCCGAGATCCATCCCCCTGCGCAGCTTCTTGCAATCATTGATGCCAGGATGGACCAGCGCTTCGCCAGCTTCCGAACTGAAATGACTCAACAGATGGAGTCAGTCACCGCTGGAGTGTCCTCCTTTTTGGCGCGGATCCAAGAGGGGGAAAGTGCGCGAGCACGTGCTGAGGCTGAGAGAGCCCGTCTTGATGAAGAGGAGAGGAGGATTGCTGCTGAGGAAAGGGAGAAGAGCAGACAAGATATGGCAGCGCTCACTGAGATCCTGAGGTCGCTCACCAGCAGAACTCAATCACCAGGATCATCTTCTCAGCCATAGTCTAGCTTCTTCATTTTTGTTGTAAGTAAATGCTTATCAGCTAGATTAGTCAGTTATCCTTCCTGTACATGTAATGCTACATCATTAATGGATTGATTACTGACATGTTGATGACAATTCCTCATTGTCCAACAAATTGTCTAAGTATTTACTTACCAGCTGAACTTACACTTCCAGTGTAATCAGCACCAGCACTCGTATCACACACTTTAAATCTTTTTGCTCTGATCTCATTTTTCATATCTTAAACGAGCAATATCTCTCCTGGTTTGAGGGGGAAGATTTTTTAGTTAGAGCTGATGTGAGGAAGTGGTTTCATGGGTTTAGATCTGATAGGTTTATTTTGTAAAACCCTGAAATACTTTGTAACTTTCCTCATCAGCTGAGTCCTCGCTGGTTAGGCTTTGATCGCACCAAAAAGGGGGAAATTGTTGGGAAATTTGGCTAAGTTTCCTTTCCCCAGTAGCTACTGGTTTAGATCCTAGTTTTGGTGTTTTGGTGG
>JAPKLW010000010.1:1790262-1835474 GCA_026898455.1 Plectranthus barbatus | reverse complement strand
TATTCAGTCGGAGTGTGTGCCAGATTTCAAGCTAATCCTAAGAAGTCACACATGGAAGCTGCTAAACGGATTGTGAAATATCTGAAGGGGACAGAATCTCTTGGAATATGGTATCCCAGAAATGATGAGCTTACGCTTATCGGATATTCAGATTCAGATTTCGCTGGATGCCGTATTGACCGCAAGAGTACCAGTGGTACGTGTCAGTTTCTCGGACACAAGCTGATTAGCTGGTTCAGCAAGAAGCAGCACTCTGTAGCTACTTCTACCACTGAGGCTGAGTATGTTGCCGCTGCCAGTTGCTGTGCTCAAATTATTTGGCTCAAGCAACAACTGGCTGATTATGAAGTGGACACTGGCTGTGTTCCTATTTATTGCGACAACAACAGTGCTATGTGCATCACGAAGAATCCGGTTCATCACTCCAGAACCAAGCACATAGACATTCGACATCACTTCATTCGTGATCATGTCGAGAAGAAGGATGTCAGCGTGGACTACATTCGTACTGAAGATCAACTGGCTGACATCTTCACAAAGCCCCTGCCAGAAGCAAGATTCAAGGAGTTGTGCATCAAACTCGGTCTTATGGAGATTGATGCGAGCCTTAATGATGAGGAAGAATGAGTCCAAGCTCTCATTCTGTTCTTGATCCTCTGGTGGATGCTGATTACGACTGAGTCCAAGCTCTTAGTCGTTTCACTTTCCTCGTATGTTGTTTCTCAACTAGTGGTGTCTTTCAACCACAGACGATATCTACTGGCGGACTTTATCCCTAAATTGTCCAAGGAAATGAGTCCCAGCTGCCACCTTCTAGCAGTGTTGAAGAAATGGATCCACTTCCATTTGCCAGCAGATAACTGGTGGTCATTCCCACGACTGGCGAAAATTGAGTCCAAGCTCTCAATTTGGTTAAGGTCGCTAGTCTGATCATCAAGTGGTATCAGTTGCTAACTGATGAGTTTGCCAGCAGGACGTGCTACCAGCAAGTGGTTGATTTCTCAAGTGGTCTCAGTTGATAACTGATGATGTATATCTACAAGGGAGTATCAGCCGCTAACTGAAGAAATTATCATCAAGTGGAGAAATGGCTCTTCAATAAGTGGTATCAGTTGCTAACTGATGAGTTTGCCAGTAGAATGTATTATAAGCATGTGGTATCAGTTGCCAACTGATGAAGAGGCCAACCAGTTAGGGGGAAGTATGCAACTGGCGTATGCTGGTGATGCCCAGCCAAGCCAGCTATCGCAGAAATGGCGGGATTGTTCGAATCCGATAGCGTATGCGGATCTCCGAATTTAATGCGGCATTTAATGCCACATTTAATGTGCACAGTGGCTGCGCAGTCCGACTTTTGGTTTCCACCAATCGCTGAGCGCCACGTCAGCTACACGGCGCGCCCCACGTCAGCACGACCGCGCACGTCGCACAGGGAAACGGGCCTGCTGATGACCGTCGATTCCCGCTTGCTGAGCGTTGATCCTGGTCGTCTGATCTTGCATGGACTCGAGTATAAATACTCGAGACTTTTCATCGGAAAAACCTTTACGAACTTTCAAGTTTTTCCAGCCCTAATCTCTCTCAATCTCAAGCCTTCCTTAAGTTTTTCTTCAGAGATTATGGCTTCATCTTCACGCCCCCCAACTGATAATCCCCCGGAAGACAACCCACCTTCCACATCTTCATCGTCTGGTGAGCCCAGACTACCAGTTGCCGAGCAGCACATGCCGACGTACACCGGCATTGTGAAGGTTGAGGATATTGATTATACTTATCCGTTCGCTCGACTGGTTCAGCTGTACAAGCCGGCGACCAGGGCTCAGCTCTCGAACGCGCAAATGAGGGCGGCGCAAGTTCAGAAAGAAAAGATTCTGAACGAGAAACTGGCCAGAAAGGACTATGGGGAGGAGCTGATCGAGATGATCGATCATGAAGGCCTCAGACAGTATCTGACGGCGGCGCCCCAGACTTTCCATCCGCACCTGGTGGCGGAGTTCTACGCACGGGCGGTGATCGCCGACGGCAGACGGTCCTTCACCACTTCGGTGTTTGGACACCTGATCACCGTCTCCCCCGAATACCTCGCCGAGATGTTCGGGCTAAGGAACGAAGGCGAGGATGTGGCTACCTACCTTCAGAACAACACCGTCGAGTTCCAGAAGCGCTGGACACAGTGGAAGAAGGCGGAGGTGACCACCTTCCGGACTGGAATGAGAAAGTCTGAGATGGACGAGTTTTGGCAGATGGTGTGCGACATAGTCGTACGAATGCTGCAGTGCGAAGTGGGGTCGTACGCAGAGCTGAGCATCCGGAAGTTCTCCGTGATGAGTGCCCTTGCTGATGGGATTCAAGGGAACTGGGCCGATTTCCTTTACGGCCGGCTCCTGGAAAACGTCGACAGAAACATCGACGTTCCGACTAAAGGGAGTTTTGCTCATGCCGTATCTTTCGGGCTGAGAATAAGCCGCCTACTGGAGATGGAGTTGGGTGATGGGGTGGACCAGGGTGAACAATTGGTCAGTTCGGACTTCATCCCTCCGACCAAGGAGCAAGCCAAACTCCCCCGCCCAGACTACAAGAAGCCCAGGAGGCTGAAGGGGAAGACCTCAGTGAACCCTTCTGAGGGTGTTTCTGAGGATGATGAGGTGGATGAGGGCGAGCAACTGCCAGTTTTGGCTCGCCCGCTGACTGAAGAAGAAAGGGTTACGCTCAAGCGCCAGCGAGAGACTGAGCATCTCTTCGCCCAGCTGGGAGATGCAGTGGAAGCAGCCACTGGCATCCATCCCCGGGACATCCGCATCGTCCCTACTGACGAGCCATCCCAGAAGAAGCCCAAAAGACGCAAGAAGCATCAGCATCAGCAGCCACATCAGGCACTGGTTCTTGGTCCCGCTCCAAGGAACATATTGGGACAGACCCAGGAGGAGCAGCTGGAGATTATGACCCGGAAGAGGAAGAGGGTCCAAACCAGAGCTCAGCTGGTGATGGAGCAGGCTAAGAAGGAGAGAAGTGCCTCCATTGTCAGGAGGAAGCAAGCCAAGGCAAGGCTGAAGGCCTTGGCAGCCCAGCGAAAATTAGAGGCTGAGCTGGCAGCCCGCGATGAAGCCTATGCCAAGGTGCAGGCTGAGCATGAAGCCAGGCGCCAGGAGGAGCTGGCTGAACAGCTAAGGCTGGCAAGCAAGGGCAAAGGAAAGGCTGATGAAAGTCCAAGTGCCAGCCCACCAGCTTCCCCACCACCAGGCGAACTTTTACCAGAAGATACATATCAGCGCCTGCTGGTGATGGGAGTCGACGAGGACATCATGTCCATAGTCGAGCACTACCAGCCGGATGAGGAAGAGGCTGGGAGCCCGCTGGCTGCGCAAGGGGATGCCAGCGGAGGCGGAGTTACCGAAGAAGGCCCGCTGGCAGTGCAAGGGGTTGCCAGCGGAGGAGTTGATGAGCGGGCGACCACCCCGGAAAAACTGGCGGAGGAGAAGGCGAGCTTCTTGGATGTCAGTTCTGAATCCGAGGAGGCAGAGGATGATGCAGAGGAGATGGCTGAAGAGCCAGAACAGGAGCCAGCTGAGGAGGTGGTTTCTCACTCCATGGTGCAGAGGATGAGGCCAAGGGACTTGTTCCCAGATTTTGAAGATAAGGCCCAAGTTTCTGCCAGTCGCCCCCGATCTACAGATGCTTCGACATCAACTTCTGGGCGTCCAGCAGCATCCTCAACACCACCAGCTAAGCGTGCGCGCTCAGCCAGGCGACAGTACATGCTCTGCATCCACGAGCATCAACTGATTGATGAGGACGACTTCCAGTCGCTCATCACAGGGGTACATCGGTGGGAGCACCGCGGGAGAATTGCATTTGAAAATTCAAGAGTGCCAGAGCCATCTGCATTCTACCTAATCCCGACCAGCGGCCTCCCCCACCAGTCTTTTTACGCCTCCAGAATCACTGACTGGTGTCTGCCCCTGCAGCCAGTTGAATATTACAACTCCACTCTCTACGAGTATGCTGAAAACATCACAGCTGAGGTCGAGAATGCCGTCAATGACGAGATGATGGCCAGCTATCGTAGACTCTGGAGAGTGGACCCGGAGCTGTTTCAAGAGTTCCGGAGATGGAAGATTTTTGACAGATGCCAGCGCCTGCTGACGGTGGAGAAGCGGGCAGTGCTTTATGCCAGGCTGGGTCTAGGATACTGGAGAGCAGAGGAGGAGTGGGCCAATGCCTTCATGGGCACGGATCCTGATTGCCCCCAGCAGCTGTCTTCAAGGAGGATCGAGCGTCGCTTGTTGAAGATTGCTCAGTTTAGGCAGCTGACTGGAAGCTCCGGCCTCCCACCACCGAAGGAGCACAAGTTACCCCTCCTCCAGTTCCGACAAACCAGCCGGGGGTATCAGCTGACGTACGCGCTCAGTCGCCTCAAAGTGCTGGTTACCCTCCCGAGGATCCCTCCCTACCATGCTATTCTATTCGACATGGCTGCCTGCGCTCTGATGGTAGACCATATTGTGGAGGAGGATCCCTCGCGTGGCCTGTGGCTGATCCCTGCCGTCGCTGCTGTTCCAATTGTTGTGGAGCTGGAGCACATCGACTGGCAGGTGGTGGAAGAAGTTTCTGAACAAGTCCCGCCAGCATCAGCTGCGATGCTGGTGGAGGAGTCAGCCGCAGAAGAGGAGTCAGCCGCAGCAGCAGCATCAGCAGTCCCAGCAGATGCACCAGCAGCCGCTGCAGTCCCAGCAGAAGCATCAGCCGCTGCAGAGCAAGTTGTGGATGGGGCATCTGGCGCTGATATAGTGATGGCTGAAGCCTCATCTGTTGAGCCCCCCACTTCGTTGGCCCTGTCAGCAGAGCCTCTTTCCGAGGTCCATCCGCCTGCGCAACTGGTTGCTCTCATTGATGCCAGGATGGACCAGCGCTTTTCTTCCTACCGAGCAGAGATGGCGCAACAAATGGAGGCTTTCACCTCTGGGGTGAACTCCTTTTTGGCGCGGATCCAAGAGGGGGAAAGGACGCGAGCAGTCGCTGATGAGGAGAGGGCTCGGCTTGCTGCGGAAGAACGCCGGATTGCTGCTGAGGAGCGCTTGAAGAGGGAACAAGACATGGCGGCTCTCACAGAGATCTTGAGGAATTTAGCTAATCGCAATCAATCACCTGGATCCTCATCTCGGCCATAGGTCTTGTACTCTTCATTTTTTTGTGTAAGTAATTTTTGTATCAGTTAGACTAGTCAGTTTTTAATCCTGTACTTGTAATTGTAACATCATTAATGGATTGATTACTGACGGGTTGACGACAATTTCTCATTGTCCAACTAATGTCAACTTTTTACTTACCAGCTGAACTTACACATTCAGTGTAATCAGCACCAGCACTCATTTTGATATTTGCTGATTCTAACCTGGCTCTGATTTTACTTCATAAATTAATCGAGCAATATCTCTCCCAGTTTGAGGGGGAAGATTTTTAGGTTAGAGCTGATGTGAGGAAGTAGTTTCATGGGTTTAGATCTGATAGGTTTATTTAAAAAAAAAAAAAAAAAAAAAAAAACCAAGAAATGCTGTGTAATTCTTTCCTCATCAGCTGAGTGCTCGCTGGTTAGGCTTTGATCGCACCAAAAAGGGGGAAATTGTTGGGAAATTTGGCTAAGTTTCCCTTCCCCAGTAGATACTTGCTTAGATTCTAGTTTGGTGTTTTGGTGGATCAAATCCTAAGTCCAACCAGCGTCAGTTTGTCTCTAGAATAGCTCTAGTTTCAAATGTAAAGTCCTGTATAGGTATTTTGAGTTGTAAGTCGCAGCTGATCAAGACTCATGCTGGCTACTGTTCACCAGCATGAGATGTGCTTACCAGTTGAGAGAAGTCTCACCAGCAAGCGGCTGACGAAGACTCATGCTGACACTGTTCATCAGCATAGAGTTGAGCTATCGACTGGCTACTGTTCACCAGTGGGAAGATTTCATCAGCAGGAGGCTGACAGATCTACCAGCAGAATATGTGTTCTGGCTGACACTATTCACCAGCGGTGAAGCCACCAGTCACGGGAGATTCCAAGAGATAACATCAGACGAATTGGTAGACCTTGATTGTGCTAAGGAAAGTCACCAGCAGAGACTGCCAGCACAAAGATCACCAGTATGATCTACCAGTCGGAGGTTATCAGCAGAATTGAAGATTCGCTCTCCCGAAGACTTAGAGACAAAAAGAAGATTCGTCTGAGGAAGTAACTGACAGTGTATGACTTTAAGGAGGATACCTTAAAGTCTATCAGTTCAAGACACCAGTTCCGATTCCTCGTACTGACGAATAGAGTCGTTCTGACACAAAGAGATCTGTGTCAGATAAAGCGATCAAAGGTATGGCGCTTTCCGGAAATTCCTACCTGCCGCCTGCAGAAGGACATGCGAGGACAGAGACTTTTCCGGATGTGTCCAAACGGCTAGTATTTGAATCTGAATCTCACGTCTATAAATACGTGAGATCCAACAGCATTCAATACTCTTGCCCAATCTTAACACTCTTGACCTACCGAAAGCTCAAACGCATTCATATCAGCGAACAAGCAGTCTTTCGAGGCTTTTCATAAAGCTTATCCGTGTGTTGATTTATTCAAACACGAGACTCCAAGCTTCTAGCTTGTGAGTTATTGATCTCATTTGGTGTTCTTTCTCATTCCGAGGAAGAACATAGCAGCTCTTGAGCCAGCCAACTCCAGAGTTATTACGGGCAGTTTTGCCGCCAGCAAGAGTCAAGTTCTTGGGAGAACTAAACACCCACGTCGTCAGTGGTACCGGTGGAGGTTGAAGTGACGTGCTCGCACTCCATCCAGCTGACAAGAGTTGAAGAAGGACAAGGACCGGGAGCGGTTGATCCAGTGGACTGGTAGACAAGGCATCTACCAGCTGGAAATAGATCGTAGGATATCTTGTACCGGATTACTCTCTTTAGTGAATTTCCAGTGCTTCGACTGGAGAGTGGACGTAGATCAGTTGATCGAACCACTATAAAATATCCTTGTTATTTACTGCTTTCAGCATTTACTTACTGATTTAAAACCCAGCACCCAAGTGCTGGAGTATAACTGAAACCAGTTTATAACTGTGCAAACTCGACTCTAAAATTAGCTAAGTCCTGAGTCATCAGCTGACCAGCCAGTTGCCAGTCAGCTGAATACTCAGTTGCCAGTTGACTTACCAGCTGACAAGGTCCCAGTCAGCTGTGTAACCAGCAGAGTGCAAGAAACGAACTTACGTATTTTCCGCTGCCAAAGTATACCCTGATATCCGGGACCAACAAATATTACTATCATTATACGTCATTACTTCCTCTATTATATATAATATTACTTTTATTTTAGAGAAAAATTATATTACCTTCATTATAATGCATATGTTATTACTATATAATAACAAGTGCAAATATAATGATGAATGATGATTTCGTTGAAATAAAAATGTTGCATTTTATCTATCATATTCTGCATTATATACAATAACTTCATGCATTATATTGTGCAACTGCATTCATTATATAAGAATTCGTGTATACGAGAATTATGCATATTATACATGATATTACTTTTATTTTAGAGAAAATTATATTACTTTCATTATAATGCATATGTTATTACTATATAATACATAATAAGTGCAAATATAATGATGAATGATGATTTCGCTGAAAATACATGTTGCATTTTATCTATCATATTTTGCATTATATACTATAATTTCAAGCATTATATTGTGCTATTGTATTCATTATATAACTTCATGCATTATATTGACCTCGACATGCATTATATACCTAGCAAATATTCATTATATACCTAACAAACATGCATTATATAATATAGTAATATACATTTATATAATATAACAAAAAAATACATAATTAAAAACAAGTAATATATGATCAACTTTTATAACAACTATGATATTATCTACAGTATGCAAAGATAATGAATTTTTTTTTTTGATCTTGCAGGAAAAAAGTTATTGCATTTTATCGATCATATTCTGCATTATATAGTATAACTTCATGCATTATATTGTGCAACTCCATTCATTATATATAAATTCGTGTATTGTTACGAGAATTATGCATATAATCACTAATTTTCATTTTTTGCGATGATTTTTACATCGAAACATATGCAATAGGGATTTCGTTTGAAAGATAATTAAATTACCTTTAGTTTGATATATGATAGATTATAAAATAATCTAAATTGAAGGAGATATGATCATTTAAAGATTTAGGATGATTTTAGAGGAGAGTGAAGAAATATTACAAAATTACCCTTTAATGCATGTTTCACTACACTATAATGCAGACGAGATTTATTTAGCCTTGAGCGTTGGATCACCAATTGGATGTCCGAGATTAGTTCTTATTTTCACATGGTAAGGGGAGTTCTCATATGATCACTCCCCTATATATATATATATAATTACAAAATATTTGGGGTACAAGTGTACCCAATTTCATTGTGTAGATCCGCCCCTGCTATGCAATAAATTATTAATTCGACTAATAATAAGAATATCTAAGTCGATAAGTGTAAGCACCTTTCCTATGAACAAGAGGTTATGAGTTTGAATTTCCCCGACTACATCTGAGTGTTAAAGTGTGAATTTAAATTTATTTAAGTGTTGGTCTCCTGAGAGACGGTCTCACTATTTTTTTATTGTGAGACGAATCTTAATACATCATTTCAATAAGTTAAATACAACATTTTATTTTTAAAAATTACATTATTTGCAACAAAGAAATACATCATTAGCAATAAAGAAACACATCATTTTATTAAATTCGTATCACAATAAAAATGGTGAGACATCATTTACAATAAAAAAAACACATCATTTCATTAAATCCGTCTCACAATAAAAATGATAAGACTGTCTCATCTGAGAATTTGCTTTTATTTAATTTTATTCAATATAAGTGGACAAGATTTAATAATAAATTTTATTTTTAAAAAGTAAATAAATCATACTGTAAAAATTAGATCCGCACAAATCATCAATCCTTATGTTAACATTTGATTCCCATCGACAAAACTATTTAATTAGGTGCATTTATGACCAAAATCACGACACATACATAAATGCGATTCACAGAATCTAGCTATAGAAAAAAAAAGAAACATTAAATAACAAAAATAATAAAGGAACTTGATCTAAATGTAATCCTATTTCAACGGTGGTAAATTATTTTATCGACTGTATGTGGCGTCACTCCTCTGGCAACTTATCCCAAATATTATAAACCAATCTGCGTTAATTAATTAATTACTAGAAATTAAAAACCCAGCAACCAAATTACATGTTTTCTGTATTTCTGGTTAATTTTTTTTATTTAGGTAAATGGTAGGTGGATGTCTCAGCCGTTTAATAAACAGATCAAATCGTCAATTCTGTAATAGTGCTCAACTTGTATGTCATCATTGTAGATACTAATTTTAATAATTGTTGTTAAAAAATAAATATAAGTAAAATATAATGTACTCCAACTATTTCTTATGAACAGGAATTAAAATTTTATAAAAACATATATTATTATTTCAGAAAAAAATAATTACTTTATTAAAATGAAGAAATAGGCAAAGCCTTACAACCATACAATGAACATAGCCAAGGGATACAAACCATCAAAGGCAAACAAAAAAGTAGATCAAAGTAATCTATGTAGGTCAAAACAAGGTGACCAGTCTAGAAAGATCTCAACAAACTACCCAGAACAAAACCCTGCTCAGAAGCGAACCAAAACAATGTAATCCAAGGTGAAAGGCAACAAATCATGCAAGTGCATATCCTAACCAGGTCAGCACATACACCTGTCGGATGTTATCACTGTAGACCCCTGACCTTACAAACATCAACTAGGTTGACACCCTGTATAGCCATACCATGAAAAACCTGAAAGCTAACCCTCAAAGAAAACTTAGAGAGTATTAATGCCCATGTGAGAGACTACATCTTAAAACAAGGAATAAGGAATACAAAACACGATAAACATCAGACTTGATAGTCTTAACAACATTCATCACACAAAAGGAAATATCTTCAAACTTCAATTGTTCCTTGCATGCAATAAGTGATAAACTGTAGCAGCGAGACAAATAATTCTAGCCTTCTTCACAATCTTTCATGCTATTTTGTCCCTCTTTGCCCACTTTATAGCGCTTCCAATGCAAGATAAGAGGTGAGAGATATGAAGTGACTCATAATGCACGTCAAAACAGCCTGCATAGCATTACAATTACAGAAAAGGTGATGATTAGTTTCATTCTCCAAATTACACAAAATACACCTTTTAGAAATATCAAAAAAATGAAGACGAACATTAGTCTTTAATCGCCTTTGCATTCCAAGCCAGAGAGAAATAAAAAACTTAGGAGGTATAAACGTTTTCCAAATAGCCTTATGTCAAAATCACTTAGTGCCTTTCTCCTTGAAATGTTCATATGCCAAAGATGTCCCTTTAGAAGCAAACTATGACTCCAACAAAGCCCTAGCTTTATTCAAGTCACCACCACAATCGTGCCTAATACGATCATAAATAAGTAAGAAATTTTTAATCAAAGATAAATCGCTCATATTACAAGAAATTGTCCAAATATCAAGTCCTCTAAGGTATTCAGCATGGATCCCAAAAGAATCCGCCTTGCACTGAATGTTCCAATGGACTTTTGTGAGGATATCTTGGTTCCATTGCCTAAGATCATGAATGAAAAGACCACCCTAATCCTTCAATTTACAAACTTTGGACCAAACAACTGGACATAATTTGCTTCCCCATAAGAACCTACGAAAGAGCAAATTAAGTCGATCGACAACAGTCTTTGGGAAATGCGTCACTTGAATCCAATAACATTCAATACCCTACAAAAGAGATCTAATTAATTCCACTCTGCCTGCCATGGAGATATTCACATTATCCCAATGGTTAATAAAACTAGATATCTGCTTAATAAGTGGATTAATAAATCGAGAGTGCAGTTTCATAGAAGAGAGAGGAATGCCCAATTATTTAATGGGCCAAATCCCATGAGAAAATTAAAAAATATAAATGATTTTCTTCTCTTCATAAGGTATGATGCCACCAAGAAAGATCTAGGGTTTGGACTTGTTAATATGGAGGCTCGCGGTTTTTGAAAATTCTTTCAAGATGTCAGCAACAACCCTCATAGAATAAAGTTCATCCCTGCCAAACACAAGTAAATCATTATCAAATATTAAATGAGTAATCCCCAAAGATTGACACTTGGGCCAGTAACCATAATCAGAATCTCTTACACGAGCACAAAATAAATGAATAAAAAATTACATGCGGAAAAGAAAGAGAGACATCAGATCTTCTTGACGTAATCCCTTACGACCACGTATGAACCCATGAGTACCACCATTAATAGCAAGGGAAAACATAGGACATGTCACACAAGTCATAATCCAGTAAGTAAAACAAGGATGAAAGTTAAGCCCACACAAGGCTACAACCAAGAAGTCCCACGACATTGAATCATAAGCCTTCTGTAAATCAATCTTCAACATACACCTGATGCGCTTAAAGTTCAATCAAATTAAACTCCTAGCTAACCAAGAATAAAATTTGTCAAATCCAGGTCCTTCTTCCTTCACCTGCTAGAGTACCAGGTAGTAAAGAGTTGCGATTGTATCTAGGTACGAAATAAGTCGTTGAGTGTTGATTTATCCTAGGCAAAAAAGTATATATAACTAGGAAAGCTTAAAATCCTATCAACCTTCATCGTAATTTCTCAACATTCACTTCCATACTCTTAAGCAATTGTAGCATAAACACAAGATATTGAATTCAACAATCTAAGAACAAAGAACATTGGTAAGATATCCACATTGAATCTATGAAATTGACTTGAATGATGCAAACAATCATTTAATCCATTCAAAGATGATCAATCTACCCTACACTTCCTATCTCCCTTTGTACCGGCAAGAAAAGAGTAGATAAAATTAAACACACAAACAGTTATGTTATAGCATCTAATTCCACTCCAAATAGACCGTAGGTTATCGACCTATAGGCAATCTCCACACAGGGATTGGATCAAAACCTATATGCATCAACACGTTTCACAACATCTAGATCCGTGTATTGGCTGCAATGTCGGTATCTAACACACACATAGTTGGTTACTGCCTACACTATGTGATTAAGGAAAAAGCTCAAGTGAGTGCAATCATAAGAATGGAGGTAAACAACAGTCCAAACATCAATCTCTCAAATCAATGTTTCAATCTACCAACATCCTCAAGAATTTATCTATACATACCTTTGATCAAGTTCAATTGAAATGAAAAGTAAAACTTAGCCATTACAAATAGATTGGAAATTGCAAATTCCCCAATTAGGATCCTTGGCCTTGATCTATAATTGATTCTTCATGTTCTTCATCAATTGGATAGATCTTGATGAAGATCCTCTTCAAGTGATGGATGGATGTGAGTAGGAAGTGATTTTTGAGAGTGAAAACCGCAACAAGTATGTACAAAGTGTCCAACCTCCTCACAAATGCGAGTTTCCCCCTTTTTATAATTAGTTGGCAGAGCCCCGGATTGCCCCATCTGAGATCGGATCGCCAGGGATGCTTTGAAAATGAAAAACCGCCAAAACATCCAATTCTGGATCGCCCGGTCTGGTGTAGGATCTATTGAAATTCTCCTCTTAATAGACCAGATCGGTCGATTTGGTGCAGGATTGGTCGATCCTACTCTGAACTTCCCCAGATCGGTCGATCTTGCACAGGATCGACCAAAATCGTGCTCTGAAATTCTTCCTGCTACTCCTCTGCTCATCCCGATCAATCTTCACAACCTTTGCAACTCGGATCGGTCGATTTTCCACCAAAACTCAACCCAAAATGATAATTTATGCTCCAAACCTATCCTGCACACTCCAAATCACACAAAACACGAAAACACAACAAAAACAAGCAAAAAGCATATGATATGGGACTAAAATGAACGCGAACATGCATGCACAAACATCGAACTATAGGTCATTTTACGCACATATCATAATCCCCCAAACTTGAACCTTTGATTGTCCTTAATCAAAACTAAATAAAGCAATCATTCTACCTCCTGCAATACCAAATAGCTCATCTCGATTATCTTAGCATGCCCTAGTCAAACGAGATTATCACCTAACTTTGTGACTTGGTTAAAGCTAAGGACTCAAACCACTCGTCAAATTTGGATAAAAGAAATGAAATACACTCCCTCACATGTATAGGGACAATTCACACAAACACAAGATATCGAGCTTGATTTCCAAAGGCTTGCATCCATTCTCACCACTATACTACAATGAGCTAGCTTCTGGAATCAACAAGGTCTTTGCTTTGGTTATAATGTGGTTATCTAAGAGATGGGTGGTTTTTTCTATACTCAAGAACCCCCCAAATCGTTATCTTCATCCACTAAACCCGAGGCTTATTCTATACTCAATTCTTTCTTTCCTTTTTTCTTGTTTTTTCCTTCCTCGTTTTTTCTTCTCTCTTTCTTTCTTTCTTTCTTTCTTTCTTTCTTTCTTTCCGTTTCATGACACAATCATTCATTTTTTCCTTGTGGGTGCCTATTTTTCAAGAATTTCACCATTCATGTGCCAACAATTTTTTTGTAGGTGCCCACTTTTCTAAGATTTGCACATTTCTTCTTTTATTGCCTTTCTTTTCATGCCTCAACAAATGAAATACCAAATATCATCAAATCAATCAATTCCCAACCCAAGCTCACATCACCGTATTCACCCTCATACTCTCATTCCCCCCAAACTTTGTCCTAATAATATCAAAGAAAATTCTCCAATAAAGCTCAATCATGGGGGTCAAAGATATGAAAGGCAAGCAAATGATCAAAGTAACACCTTATACTCCCGATTTGCAAGGTAGGACTAGGAACCGATTGCCTAATATCATCTTCTAGTCACATGCTCATGCTGATAGATCGAGAATAGATGCAAGTTCTAGATTTCTCGCTCTCAATCTCGCCTCTCAAAATAAAAATGGATATGAAAATATCAAGGATCAACACTCACAGCTTTTTGTCTAGTCCAACACATTAACCAAGCACAAAACTCGGTAATTCAAAAGTTAAACTAAAACATGTTTCGATAACAAGATTCTGCCCCATCATAGGTTGAGGTAAACTTCAAACTTCACTAGTAAATCATGAGTAAATCTCAAGCCTAGTTCGGGTTCATCACAGACACACCATCACACAAATAATCCTAAAACAATACTAAAATGCAATAAACAACCAAAACCTAAATGGCAAAAGAAACGATAGAATGTGTTACCCATCGGCATCCAAAATCGAACTGCTTCCATCGCTTTATTGATTCTACTAAATAAACACAAACACCACCAATTGAGCATAATTCATTTCCATTAAGATCTCATTTCCACCAACATGCCACAAACCAAATATCCAAATGCATAAACATTATTCCACTGGCACAACCATTCAAACCATTCCATTCATCATCATCCACGAACCAATCAAGATAGGAAGTATAAATTCATGCCAACTCATCAATAATTCCATCCATAACCAAATCATCCAACCATCTTTTCACCAAACATTCCACAATCCAAAATCTATATAAATCAAGCATTGTTCCACTAGCACCACCAAACATTCCACATGCCATTAATCAATCATTCATCCACATCCAAATCCCAGGTAAAAATATCAATCATATCGTATCAAATGGGATCAATTTCTATATTCATCATCAAAGGAGAGAATTATTCAACAAACTAAAATAGATGAAGGAGGTAAAAGAGGAGAAGAGTAAACCAAAACACCGACAATCGGCACATCCCCCCAAACATAGTCAAGTGAGACTAAGTTTGAAAATAGGTAGACGGTGCTTGTCACTCCCCACGCTCCAAACTCTCCCCCTACAACATGTCAACCAAGTAATCTACAAACCAACAAGAAATATTAAGAAAATTACCTAGGCAAAAATTAAAACAAAGAAAGAAAAAAATGGTTGGGTTGCCTCCCAACAATCGCTTTCATTTACGTCGGTAGCTAGAAAACCTTACCATGTCATCCATTGTCAAAAATCTTGTGGATTTTTAAGATACCTTTCTCCCATGTTCGGCATTTAGTCAGAAGCAACTTGTCAATGGAGATCTTCCTTGCACCCCTCTTATTCTTCCAAGGAAGATTACATATCTTGACAAATTGACTATCAAAGGTGGTGATTCCTTCTTTGATTTGATCTTCAAGCCATCATCCAAACAAATCCAAATTACAATAGACTCGACTTGTTCCTCGTTTGGATTTATCGTCAACTTCTTTTCACCTCCTTTTTCAATCAAATCATATGAATCATTCACCATGTCTATCAATTGTGAAGGAAGGGTAATCACCAAATTGCCACTTGGACTTTCCGACATAATTTCCACCTCAATTATGTCTTCATAAAGTTGTACCAAGGCCGGAACATTTTGCATCTCCTCAATTGAAGGTTTCTCAATAGCATCGTTCTTCTCATTTTCACTTAATATCATCTCCTCCTTGGTGCTTTCATCCTCTTTATCTCCTTGTGGTAACACTTCATGGGGATGTTTCTCATCTTGCTTTGCTTCACTCCATTGCTTTGCGATGATCGATTCTTGCATCAGAGTCTTCTCAAGTATCTCACCATTCCATTCACAAGTCCTTTCCTTGACTTCCTCACTATTTCTACTTGAACTCTTTAACAACCTAAGTTGTTCTTGCATTAAATCCATTTGACTTCTTACCCAATCATCTTTGCAAGTCTCTTTTACGGTTTTCACCATTTGGTACTCTCTTTCGTCTCCTGACCATTGGTAATCATCTATCCACATCTTTTCATACACACTTCGGAGTGTCCTTCATGGCCTTTGTCTCTCTAGCAATTTGATTTTCATTTCCTCCATTTGACTTTGTAAATTATCAAGTCTCTCCTTGGCGTCTCCTCTTTCATTCTCCATTTCGGCTTCCCTATCTTTTAAGCTTGAGTGTTCCTTTGTTCTTATGGTCGTGCACTACTAAAAGAGTTCAACAAACTCCAATCTCAAACCAACAACAAAAATAATTAACAACTAAAGAAAAAAATCTAACAAACAAAAGAACAAACACCAAGACTACAAGCAACTCAAGTTCCATAATATCTAACAACCTACTTAATAAGTCCCCGGCAACGGCGCCAAAACTTGATGCACTAAAAGTTCAATAAAATTAAACTCTTAGCTAACCAAGAATAAAATTTGTCAACTCCGAGTCCTTCTTCCTTCGCCTGCTAGAGTACTAGGTAGTAAAGAGTTGCGATTGTATCTAGGTATGATATAAGTCGTTGAGTGTTGATTTATCCTAGGCAAAAAGTATATCTAAGTAGGAAAGCTTAAACTAACTCATGCATCCTATCGAACTTCATCGTAATTTCTCAATATTCACTTCCATACTCTTAAGCAATTGTAGCATAAACACAAGATATTGAATTCAACAATCTAAGAACAAAGAACATTGGTAAGATATCCACATTGAATCTATGAAATTGACTTGAATGATGCAAACAATCGTTTAATCCATTCAAAGATGATCAACCTACCCTACACTTCCTATCTCCCTTTGTACCGGCAAGACAAGAGTAGATGAAATTAAACACACAAACAGTTTCGTTATAGCATCTAATTCCACTCCAAATACACCGTAGGATATCGACCTATAGGCAATATCCGCACAGAGATTGGATCAAAACCTATATGCATCAACACTTTTCAGAACACCTAAATCCACTTATTGGCTGCAATGTCGGTATCTAACACACACATAGCTGGTTACTGCCTACACTGAATGATTAAGGAAAAAGCTCAAGTGAGTGCAATCATAGGAATGGAGGTAAACAACAATCTAAACATCAATCTCTCAATTCAATGTTTCAATCTACTAATATCCTCAAGGATTTATCTATACATACCTTTGATCAAGTTAAATTGAATAGAAAAGTATAACTTAGCCATTACAAATAGATTGGAAATTGCAAATTCCCCAATTTGGATCCTTAGCCTTGATCTACACTTGATTCTTCCTGTTCTTCATCAATTGGATAGATTTGGATGATGATCCCCTTCAATTGATGGATGGATGTGAGTAGGAAGTGATTTTTAGAGTGAAAACCGCCACAAGTCTGTACAAAGTGTCCAACCTCCTCACAAATGCGAATTTCCCCCTTTTTATAATGAGTTGGCAGAGCCCCGGATCGCCCCGTCTGAGATCGGATCACCCGGGATGGTGCAAGATCGACCGAAATTCTCCTCTTAACAGACCAGATCGATCAATCTGGTGCAGGATCGGTCGATCCTGCTCTGAACTTCCCCAGATCGTTCGATCTTGCACAGGATCAACCAAAATCCAGCTCTGAAATTCTTCCTGCCGCTCCTCTGCTCATCCCGGTCGATTTTCACAACCTTTGCAACTTGGATCAGTCGATTTTCCACCAAAACTCGACCCAAAATGATGAATTATGCTCCAAACCTATCCTACGCACTCCAAATCACACAAAACACGAAAACACAACAAAAACAAGCAAAAACCATATGATACGGGAGTTAAATGAATGCAAACATGAATGCACAAACATTGAAATATAGGTCATTTTACGCACATATCAACATCGACCAGCAACACCATTGGTCTTCCTCTCAAATTTGCAAATGATTTCCAGCGCTAAATGGAAATTGTAAATAATATTTCAGCCTTTCAAGAAGGCCGATTGAGTAGGATTAATAAGAGGGTGAATAAAAGGAGACATTATAGAGACTAGGATTCTACCGATGATCTTATACACTACATGATGGAGATCTAGTTGGCAATATTTATCAAGATATTTCAAGAAGATTCATTGAAGATTTGATTTATCTTGATAACATTTGGTAGTTAGTTATTTAAGTAATTTTGGATTATATCTTTTAGATATATTTTATTTCCTTAGTTTATTAGAATTTGATTTCCTTATTAGATTAAGATTTGATTTCCTTATGAACTTAGGATTTGATTTCCTTATTAAGATTTGAGTTTGCCTATATATAAGCCTTGTTATGGAATAATTTATTCAGTTTTCAGTTTAATAAAATTTGTGAGGTTTTCTCCTTCAATTCTAAAAGCTCAAAATTTCGAATTTCCTATTCATCCTTAGGATTTCGATTTCGATTAATCAATCGGACAGTCATATCCATTGGTGGTGTCTTCACATATATCCTTCGTTGTTGGGTCAATTCGCTTCTTGGGTCGTAGGAGAATTTATTCTGGACTACGGTAGTTGAAGGTTTTCGAATCCAAAAGTGTTGGATCCTTCCATCTTCAGTGTTCATTTTGCTTCTGCATCGTGTCTGAGTTCGTTCGTCCGAGTTCCTGGGCTGTGATCTAAACCTTCGGGCGAGGATAGTATAATTTTGGTACCCAGAGCCAGGTTGTGTCTTTCTTTTCCTTATCATTTTGGTACCCATAGCCATGTTGTGTCTTTTTTTTTCCTTATCATTTTGGTATCAAAGCTAGGTTGTGTCTTTCTTTTCCTTTCCTTTGAGTTCAATTTGGTGTCTTATTTTATTTCGTGTGCCCAATGTAAAAAAAATCCTCTTTCATTTCGTGTCTTGTTTGTGTCCTTCTTTGGGTCTCGTCATTAGTTTTCATTTGTGTTTTTGGTAAGTAAAAAAAAACGACGGGAGATTTGAATTATTAGTATCATACCGTATTTATTCAAATCATTCCTTATCACATCTTTCCTTATCCATATTTTTTCCTTCTTGATTACCAAGTAATTTGGTAATTACCTTATTCAAATCTTTCCTTATCATATATTTCCATATCCATATTTTTTTCCTCCTTGATTACCAAGTAATTTGGTAATTACCTTATTCAAATATTTCTTTATCCATATTTTCCTTCTCGATTACCAACTAATTTGGTAATTTTCTTATAAGAAAAAGAAAATATACAAAAAAGAGAAAAAAATTCGTGAATAAAGGTGTCCAATTTCAGCATAATTGTACTTATCGAAAACGTCTCGACGAGATCTACATGTGCAATTACTTTGTTGTGACGTTCCATGAGTAGAATGTCTAAAATCGAATATAAGGAATTAGATGATGATATTAGAATTCAGATGAGGTATATGATGAAGTTTTTGAAATTTGACTTTAGAAAGATGGGAGGTCAGAGATGGAGATGTTGCATCAACGACTTGATGCATTGGAAGATAATTATTTGGGCATAAAAAAGATGAGATATAAACAAGCAAAGTGGGAGACTTAACCAAATAGTTCATCTCCATTTGATAAGTTTCTGTCAAAGGTGGAGCAGGCGGTGGAGAAGGTGTTGGTGGCAACCAAGTCTCAGTCGTTGCCTCCTTCTGTTCAAGAAATCGAGGAAGACAATATAGCAGTTCAGATACCATTGGAGGTTCTTGGTGAAGTAGTGGTGACAACTTAGTCTGAATTGATGCAACCAATTCAAGAGACCAAAGAAGAGGAGGTGAGAGTTTCTACACCATTGGAGAGTCATATGGAAGACGATGAAGGATTCGAGGTTTCGGATACACTCACTATCACTAACAGTCCAGTTATGGGAATCCAACGCCATTGTCAAGTGCAGAAGACAACAGAATCAGAGTTAATGACACCAGTAGAGAAGAAGGTTGAGAGGACCAGAGATCAATTTAGTTTAGTGAGGACTATTGGTTTGAAAATAAAGATGCATGAAGAAAAGCAATTGCCAGAATTTGAACATGATGATGTGCCAAACAAGCCAACCAAGGGCAATGTAAGATGGTCCATTGAGTCCAGTGCAGATGTGGATTTGAGGACAAATCCCTTTGAAGAAGAGGGGAATGATGGAGATCTAGTTGGCAAGATTTATCAAGATATTTCAAGAAGATTCATTGAAGATATGATTGAAGATTTGATTTATCTTGATAAGATTTGGTAGTTAGTTATTTAAGTAATTTTGGATTATATCTTTAAGATATATTTTATATCCTTAGTTTATTAGAATTTGATTTCCTTATTAGATTAGGATTTGATTTCCTTATGAAATTAGGATTTGATTTCCTTATTAGATTAGAATTTGATTTCCTTATTAGGATTTGAGTTTGCCTATATATAAGCCTTGTTATGGATTAATTTATTCAGTTTTCAGTTTAATAAAATTTGTGAGGTTTTCTCCTTCAATTCTGAAAGCTCAAAATTTCGAATTTCCTATTCATCATTAGGATTTCGATTTCGACTAATCAATCGGACAGTCATATCCATTGGTGGTGTCTTCACATATATACTTCATTGTTGGGTCAATTCGATTCTTGGGTCATAGGAGAATTTATTCTGGACTACGGTACTTGAAGGTTTTTGAATCCAAAGGTGTTGGATCCTTCCATCTTCAGTGTTCAATTTGCTTCCGCGTCGTGTCTGAGTTCATTCGTTTGAGTTCCTGGGCTGTGATCTAAACCTTCCCGGCGAGGATCGTATCACTACATTAGTACAAGCAATAGGTCTAAAGTCCGCAACTGTAGGATCATGTGTGTTTTTAGGATTCAAAGACAGAACGGTATGATTAAGCTTCCTTAACAAAAGACATGTATAAAAAATTCACAAACCGCATCCTCCACCTCTGTACCCACAATCTCCCAGTTTTGTTTAAAGAATGCTAAAGTGAAACCATTCGGGCTCGGAGCTTTATCATCTCCAATGTTAGCTAGAGCTCTCATAATTTGATCTCGAGTAATCTTTCGAATCATATCATTTTGCTCATCCTTGTCAAGACGGTGACCTTCGAGGAAGACATCCACATCTGAAGGAGACCTGGCAATAGCTACACCGAACAAATTAGTGTAAAATTTAACAAAATCAGAAACAATTAGTTTGACATCACAAATCAGATCACCATCAGCCCTGTTTAAAAAGGAAAGAGTATTACGAGCATGCTTCTTTTTAATCAAAGAGTGAAAATAGCCAGAGTTAGTATCAACAAAATTAAGATGAATACCCTTTGACCAAAGAAACTTTGTTGTGCCGCATCAAGTCTCAAGAAATCTTTCCCCAAAGCAATTTCAGCTTCCTTCAATTCACAGTTGAGAGGATCCTTCTCAGCTTTTCCTATGCCTCTTCCCATTTGATATAAGCCATCTTTGTTTACTCTATGATGTGACTAAATTTCTTGAAATTGAAGGCTTTCAGATATCCACGAGTTTTGATCAACTTGGCCTCTAAACGTTCTTGGCACTCTTTTTCCACAGAATCGGTATCCCAATTATCCTCCAAGATTTTTTTGAACTTTGGATGCTTCAACCAGGCATTGTAAAATTTGAAAGGGCTTTTAAATCTCTCAGTTTCCTCAAATAAATAACTAACACTCGGAGAATGGTCCGAAACAATCCCTACAGTATGAAAAATTGTCTTGCAAAACAAACCTTCTTCATACCAAGAACTATTAGTTAAAACTCTATCAAGTTTGGAATAGTCTTTTCCATTAGTCCAATTGAACTGAGACCCTGTGGAGACTGTTTCCTATAAATTATTTAAAGCACAAGTATCGGCAAATTCAGAATAGTGTCTTTCCATAGAGGTAGTACCACCAATTCTTTCCTCATAATCTAAAATAAAGTTAAAATCACCATAAACAAGAGCAAGTTTCAAAAGAGGTATATTAAAAATGAGAGAATCCCATAATTCTCTTCTGCTAGTGGGAATATAATCTCGACAACACACACTCAAATGAAAATTTTACCTCAGGGTTTCCAATTAATTTGACCATGAATAACCTATTTTTCAATCTTCATATTATCAATTTGTACCTTTATCGGGTTCTATAAAATGAGAATCCCGCCTTTCCATTGGTCAAAGTTATGACAAAAGTTCCAACCTGAAAAATGCTTATCAAAGAATTTTTTGAAAGTAAGAACAATAAATTTAGTTCCCAAAAGAGAAAAAACAATCCAGATTATAAGTTTTGGTAAACTCCCTGATAGAAGCTACAATCCCCTGACATTCCATGTTGTAAATATCATCGAACCCTTCTAGTATTGTTGCCCTTCCCACCTCCACCTTTACCTCTTTTTGGTGAAGTCGTTCTATTCTTTTCTTCATCCCATCATCTAGTTGATGCCCATTCACATTATTTTTTGGATCTTCTATCACTCTATGTGAGGAAGTCGTCAGAACTTGTTCTCCAAGGAAACATACTTTGAAGAAATAGGTCTTGAAGAGACCTCTTCGAACTTTAGCTCATTTGTGTTATCCATAAGTCTTGTGGTATTACCCTCCACAACATCCTTATAGTTAATTACTGTTGTTCTATTGATAGCTCTAACAAGGTAATCCTTTAATAGATCATCATTATTAAGATCAAATTCAGTGTTAGCTACTAATCGCTGTCATTATCTTGTCCCAAGGGGATATTCACACTTTCTGGTACTCTTGAGACTCTCGAGTAACTATCCTCCACAACAACATTTTCAATTAATAAAGTAATTGTTATGATGTATCAAATTTTAGTTAGAAATTGAGATGTAATTATTAAAAATATATTGTGTACCCTAAATGAGTGGGATGAACCATGCAATTGAAATTATAAAATTAATCTAAACTATAACAAATAAAATTATTAAGAAAATATTGAATAATAATTAATAAATTTTAATTAGGGGGTGTGGAAGTTTTGTCATAGAGCTGACACCTTAACAAGACCTCAAGGAGTTGACTCGGCTGTATGCGAGTAGGCAGTAGCTGCACGAGGTCTCCTTGTATTGAATTCTAAACTAATAGGATGAGTCTTTTCATTATGATAGCTACTCATTTATGAGTTTAGGAATTGATCGTTGTTATGGATCAAATAATATGGCATAAGAAGAGATCTATTCTTGCCCATATGCCAGGAACAGACCTAAGAGCCCAACCATTCTTATAAGGAATGATGAAGAGAAATCCATTCATCGTAAAAAATGAGACGAAGATAGATGCCAAAGATGTAGAAGGATAGATAAAACAACCAATTGATAGTTTATCCCTGAGGATGAGGACGTATATGTGCAAAGGGATGAAAGGCCTAAACAAAGAAAGTACAAAGACAAAGGTGAGATTAATAAGATCTAATGAAGACAAGCGAATCACGAATGAAGATGGATATAGTATTTCTATCCACTACTTATAATACATAGACCATATATGTAATAGATAGAGTATCTTGCGATTTTCGGTCAAGTAAGGCCATATTAGATATGATTTTTACTTGTATAAATAGGTCTTTTGGCAGACACAAAAAGGATCATCTTGTTGGGATTGTATACTAAAAACATTTATGATTAAGTGTGTTTGTTTGATGCACTGGTCTTCATAAATGTGTTACACCAACATAATCGCTATCTGATGTAACAAACATACGATACGAACTATAATATCCTAATATCTCGCTTATAGGGATTATCATATGGTGTGTAGTAGATCACAGAGGATCATATGAATTGTTTTACTTAGATAGGCTGTCGGTTTAGGCTGCGACACATAAGTTTATAAGTGAGCTTATCCTAGCTACTTGATGTGTCAATAGATCTTTATGTAATGATGTGATCAACAGTAAGATGTGTCATTCTAATTGACATATGAATGAGCCAGATCTCTAGATACTTGTTATGATCTTAAACCTAATAGAAGGTTAAGGGGCAAACATAAGTTGACCACACTTTGACTTGCTATGGTGGCGAGTCTTTCATGTACTCTTATACCTACATCTTGGGTGTGGCCGTTTGTGTGTGGCTTTCTAAGGCTGGACATGTATGTAATCATATCCGCTTTAGGATGGGGACATTCCTTGAGGAGCTCACAATGTTCATTCTGCTAAAACCTACAGGTTGAATTATTTAATTCAGGCATAAGTGCAAAGGAGAGAGTGGTACTACTCAGGAATAAGAGATTAATTAATTATGGCTGATTGTCATAAGCCAAATTAATTAATGAATGTCCAGAACCTTCAATATGTGCATCATTCAAGTTTAATGCAACCCATTCTAAATTACGTGGCAATAAAGTGGTGAGTCGGCGTTGTTTCCGTGGTGTAGGTAAAACAATATTTAATTAGTTAATTATATTTTGGGTTTGACATAAAATTAATTAATAAGCAGGACCCACTTTATTATTTTCATTTGGTCCTTGGTCTGGCCCACAAAATGCTCAGAGCCCATTAGGGTTAAGGTTCGCAAACCCTAGCTCTTTAAAAACCCTTCTCTTTATCAAGCCAATATATGATTTAATATTCAACATAGAATATTGAGAGAAAATAGAGTGAGGGGCAACAATTGATCATAAGGAGAAGGTGATCGACTTCTTCTATTTTGATCCAACTCGGTTGTGCATCCTCACCAGATTTCCGAGGAGCAAGGGAACAGATCAGAAGACCAGATCTTTTGGAACACGATAACCTTGATCGATCCCATAACCAGATCTACTTCGTCATTGCCATCTCTGATCCAGATCTGCAAATCAGAAGTTGGAGTTCAGGAATAATCCATCCTTTGGAATTAAATATTAGGAGCATGCATATGGTATTCCTGATTTATTTTGATACCCTAAGAATGATCCAAATGGCTGAAGAAATAAATGTCAACTCATGTTGTCTATTGTAGACTCAGTTTCTAGAATTGGTATCAGAGCCAGGTATGGATTTTTAGGCTCTGTCTTAAATAAATTAAGATTGAATAAATATGTATGTTTATATTTATTGTGGATAGATTTGAATTGTCGTGGATGGTTTTGTTCTCGTGACCTTTTAATTTTTTGATTTGTTTTTCACCACGAGAAAATAAGATGATTAGATTTTATAGGAAAAATCATGTAATAGAATTTAGATCTATTTTTTGTATTTTATTTTCAAATCTGAAATCTAGAGAGAAAAAAGAACACGAGAAAAGACACGACAACAGTTCAGCACCACTCTGCATTCAGAAGCACCAGCGGCTGCGAGTGACAGCGGGTGGCGGCGGAGGGCAGAAAACTCTTGGGTTTCTTTGCTTGTGGCTGGGCCATGCCTGTGTTTTCATGGCTGCTGCGTATGGTTTTCGGCGTGTGCTCACTTCAGCAAGGTGCATGTCGGGAGGAGGCAGGGCCGCGTCCAGCAGATGTGCGGCGGCTGGCGAAAGCACTTGCATGCGGGGAGGATGAGGGCGGCGCAGAGGAGGTGCGCGCAGCACTAGCTTTCAGAGCACATTTTCTCGTTGCAATTGTCTCTCTATAGCAACCCATCTCCGATGTCTCGCAGGCTGTGGTGTTCCCTGTGGTGCGACCATCGTCGATGGCAGGTGTTGCGAGTGGTGGTGGTCCGCGTTGAAGCATGCCACGCGCGGCGGTGGGCATAGCAGCACAGCCTTGTTGTGTTTACTACTGCTTTGCGACCTTTGTGAATTGCTGGCAACTGTTGCAATGACCGGCAATGATTGCTGGAGTTAGTGTCGTTGCGTGCGCGGCCATATGTGGCGGCGACTAGGGTTGAGTGTTGTGGCTAGGGTTTGGCTGCTTGGGTGTAGCTCGGGCCCGACATCCCGGAGGCAGCCTGCTGTCCTGAAAATTAGGGTTTGGTTATTGTTTGGGGCCTAAAACCCTTCTTTGAAGCCCAAATTTTGTTTATGCAGTCCGATTCAAAATTCAAGTCCAATGGAGGCCCTGTTTGAAGATCGGTATAAAAAATTAAATCTTGTAATAGTTAGATTTAATTTATCTCCATGTAATCACATCAGAGGGGCCACGAGAATTTATTTATTTATTTATTTTATTCTCGTACAGATGTGATTTATTATGTGCGCATTAGTAAATAATAGGAAAGCATGCTTACTTGCTTTATTTATTTACTGTTTAAGCACATAGTAATTTAAAATTATTGAGCACGCTTTAAGTGATTTATTTTATGTTTAAATTGTGTCAATAAATTACGGGATCATATTAATTTATGATGGTGTTTTAGATGTGACATAATTTATGAGACATAAAAAAATGTATGTGAAGGGATTTGTGAATCGAATCACTTAACCAATTATCTGAGATCGTTAAATGGAATATAAAAAATAAATTGCTTTGCTTATGATTAATCCTAGCATTCTCCTATTGATTATGCATAAGAGGGTTTATGTTGAATACATGGATTGTGGAACCTGAAGAACGTAGTGCGTAAAGATTTGATCCTCCATCCCTTTTCCCGCGCACCAAGATTTATTTCTAACTGATTAAAGAATTAAATCTATGAAATTAATTAGATTAATTTCGAAAACTAAATTCTGGTGAGGATTCCCTTCGGATTCTTTGCCCGGTTGAAAAGCAAAATTCAGATCTTAGTCGATCATACACAGCTCCCAGAATAACTGGTTTGCTGTGTTGCAATTTATGATCTTGTGGTGTGTTGTGATCTGAGAAATTGAAGTCTATTTATAGGAAATTATGGACTTATATTGGGCCTGAGTTTTCAAGGGCCAGACCAGGGACCAGAATGCAAATAGCAAATAAGGCCTTATCAATTAATTAATTCCCATATTAAACCTAATATAATAAATTAATTTATATTGATTCATGCCACCAGAGAATCAATACAGTCCTACCTATTTGCTACCATGTTTTGAGGAACGGGTAGCATGGGCTCAGTATATCCCCACATTTAAGGTTACAGACATGCATTAATTAATTTAGGCTATGACAAACTATTTAATTAATTAACATCTTATATTTCTGAGTCAATCCACTCAAACCTTTTCACTTATGCTTGAACTTAATCAACCTACAGGACTTTAGCATAACAAACCTTTTGAGCTGCTCAGGTAATGTCACCATCCCATACTAGATGTGGTTACCTAGTTCCAGTACCAGACAGTCATACACAAACTTCTATCACCCAAGATACAGATATAAAAGCTCAACTAAAGCCTTTCACTGCAACTCAAAGTGATACACAATCTGTAGGAATACCTTTTTACCTTCATATAGACTTAGAATATCATCAAGCCATAGAGATCTAGATTCTTTTAATGTTAGATAAAAGAATCTATCTCGACTTAGGTCCTTATCAATGTGTGCCCCACACCAGCATACCAAGCTATCCAAGATAAGATGCTTATTACTGCGTATGTTGCAGCCTATACTGACAGTCTATCTTGGGACTGTCTCAGCTGTGATAACCATTTATATCTCGCTAGGTCAGACGATCCATACGACCTTCCGTGATCTACTACACGCTGTATGATCTCCCTATCAACGAGATAAGAGAATAAGAGCGTTTGCAATATATGTTTGTTAATTCAGACAGGAGATGATCATACGCCATTTATGATTCCCAGTATATTAACCAATTGACCTTGTACATAATATACCAATCATAATGCTTTCAGTATATAATTCCGTCAGTCTCCCACTTATACTAAAAGCATTATAAAGGTGCTTTCCAGAGTAAAACGCGTCTACACTAATATAGCTATTACATCAATCATTCTACGTGGTTGGCTTTGCCCTCAGCCCAAGTTTATGTACATGCATCTCGTAGACCTTCTGAGGCAGAGCTTTTGTGAATAGATCCGCTAGATTATTCTTTGTATCAATCTTCTCTACTAGCACATGACCCCTTACTACAATTTCTCGTATAATATGGTACTTCTTGTTGGTGTGTTTTATTGCTCTGTGAGTTTGTTGTTCCTTTGAATTAGCCAGAACTCCCAAATTATTACAATACACCGTGATAGTCTAGGGTAGCTTAGGAATCACGTCCAAATCCAGAAGGAAGTTTCAAAACCATACTGCTTCTTTCGTAGCTTCCGAAGATGCCACATATTTTGCTTCCATGGTGGAGTCAGCAATGCACTACTTCTTTGCACTCCTCCATGATATGGCCCCACCTCCTAATGTAAACACATAGCCAGATGTGGACTTCTTTGCGTCTCGGTGCTTGGAAATCCGAATCTGTATAACCTACAGGGCATAACTCCTCACACTAATGGACTAGACAATGGTCTCTAGTCCTTTTCAAATATTTGAGTATGTGCTTTACCGCGGTCCAATTTGCCTGTCCAGGGTTAGACTCATATCTTGGTACCATGCCTAGGGCGAAGCAGGTATCTGGCCTCGTACATAGCATTGCATACATGAGACTCCCCACGGTCGATGCATACGGCACATTGCTCATCTCATCTTTCCCCTTTTATGTCATCGGACACTGATCCTCGGAGAGATGTATGCCATGTCTGAATGGTAACAGACCTTTCGTGGCAATTCGCATGTTGAAATGGGCAATCACAGTATCCACATATGAAGCTTGAGACAAGGCCAACATCCTTTTCTTGTGCTCCCGCAATACTTTTACCCCTAGGATGTATCCTGCCTCCCTAAGGTCCTTCATATGAAACTGTTCGCATCATAACCCCTTTATGCCCGACGATACTACCACATTGTCGTTAATAAGGAGAATATCATCTACATAAAGTGCAAGGAACACCACACTTCCACTGACGCAAAGACGGTACACGCAACTCTCGTTTGAACATTGTGAAGATCCAAAGGATTTAATCACTTCATCAAAATGCTCTTCGCCCTTCTGCACATAACCTTCTTTAGTCCATACAACGACTTCTTGAGCTTCCAAACCAAATGCTCTTCACCCTTCTGCATATAACCTTCTGGCTATTGCATATAGATGTCTTTGATGGGTTTTGTATACAGAAAGCATTTATTACAATGAGTATACAATGGTTTTTTTCTCCTATCTGTCAAACAAACTTACATGTATGTAACAAAGGTATCCTCTTGTCTCACCAATAGGGACGATCATACGGCGTGTAGTAGATAAAAAAAGATAGTATGATCACTTGACCTAGTGAGACATAAACCTGATCACAATTGAGACAGCATATGAGGATGTGTCTGTCCGGATGGCTGCGGCATTGTTAGAATAACTAGTCTGTCTTGGTTACTTGACATGTTGGTACGCAAGGGTGGCACATTGATGGACCGCAGTGAGATGTATTCGACTGTCTGACATCAGCGAATACAAGATCTCGTTCTTGATTGAGTCAAAACCCTAATGAAGGTTCAGGGGTTTGCACGGATTGACTGTTGCTTTGACTAGCCATGGTGGAGAGCCTAAGTAACGTGCTCGTATATCCGCATCATTGGTAAATGCAGTTCGTGTAGTACAACCTGAGACTGGGTTTAGGTAACCTTATTCGAGTTATAAGATGGGGACATTCCCCGAGGAGCTCAGTGACATTCATCGTACCAAAGTCCTGCAGACTAATAAAGTTCAGGCACGAGTGATAAGGTTTTAGTGGTACTACTCAGGAAAATAAGATATTAATTAATTGTAGGTAGAGCTTGTCAGAAGCTCCGATTAATTAATGAATGTCCGATAACCTTAAAATGGGGATTCTTAATAAATGCAGCCCGTTCTCATTACGTGGTAATAAAGGGGTAGGTCAGTATTAATTTTTTGGTAAAAAGGAATTAATATTAATTAACTAACTATCTCCTGGGTTGTGGACATGGGAATAAATTAATTTATAGACCCATATTATTATTTGCATTAGGTCCTAGGTCTGGCCCAAAATAAATATGTTGAATTGAGCCCAACAACCCATTAGGGTTAAAACCCTAGGTCTATAAATAGACAGCTCTCCCTCACAAGTTGTAACACAATTAAAATCAGTGAAACCCTAAAAGAGAGAGAGAGGGGTGGCGGCTTCTGTGCAGAGGGAGGAGAATTTCGATTCTGGCCTGCACAACTACAAATCTGTGGAATCTTCACCAGTAGCAGATCTGAACAACATTGAGATATAGCCCTGAAGATCTAATTTGGAGAATAGATTATTCCTCTTTCTTGTTTTCTTTAATTAAATCTTGAAATTAGAATCCATCTAATTTCTGTTTCCGAAGATTTTATTGATTTGCGTGGTTGATTCAAATATTGGAATTCAAACTCGTAAGATCGGTACAGAGATTACGGAATTAAGGTATTCTCTATTATCCACGCATTAAATTCATAGGAGCATTCTAGGGTTTGTGAATTGGTATTATGAACAATAAACCATAAATCAATCCGGCTTATTTGGATTTTGTGATTTGGTTCACGGATAAATCCCTACAATTGGTATCAGAGCGAGGTTTTTGATTTATGGCTCTGTTGTTCATAATAAATTCATTGATGCATGTATGAATTTTATTTTGTCGTGGATGGTTTTTGTTCCTCGTGTTAACCCGTTTGATTCAGCTTGCGGTGGTTTATCCGTGTAGGTTTGAATCTATTTAGCAAAATCACGAGAAATCCGTGATTAGATTAGATTTGATAGAAAATTATAATAGAATAGATTCTGTAATGTTTTATTCAAATCTGTAATTGGACGGGTCGGGACGAAGAACAAAGACGGAGCCGACGGACGAGGGCGGCGCACGATGGCGCTAGAAGGCCGCGCACGCGTGCGGCCGCAGTAGCGATGATGGTGGCAGGTCGCGGTCATGGGCGGCGATGCGTACGGGCGTACGACGGAGGGCAGCAAAGGCCAGTGGCGCGGGGCGCGCGCACGTGCGCAAGCATGTGGCGGCACTGGGCGGCTGCGGCGGCCGGTGGCGCTGGTACTGGCGACGGCGTGTCCGTCATCGACGGGGGCTGGCCCTGTCGTGGTGGTTTGAGTTTTGGCGGTTGGCCCAATTCGATATAAATCCCTAGGGTTTGCATTAGGGTTTGGGGCCAATCATCAAATCACAAAACCCTAAATCCCAAAAGATTTGGTGGTTGAAGATTTGTAGGCCCTAGAAGATTTTATGAAAATTTGAAGAAGATTTGGATTTATCCAAATAAATTCAAATTTCAAATTGTAATAGATCGGATTTTTTTTCCTATTTTGTGCGGCTACGAGGAGTTTTTGTTTGCCTTAATTGTCCTCGTATGATATGTGATTTATTATGTGCGCATTTAAGCATGTGTAGATAATAGGAAAAGCATGATTTACTGTTTTTATTATTTACAGCTTTCGAAGCATGCTTATGTGATTAATTTCTTGTAGGATTATATTTAGGGAATTTTGGGCTTGTTTAATTACATGCAAAAATTTGGAAAATATAATGACAAAGAAATTATCTGTGCGCATATTAGAAACCTTTTTATGAAAGAAAAATACTAAGCGAATTTTTTAATTAAAATCAATAGACCTCCACAAAGCGGTCCTAGGCCGTAATCCTAAACTCTTTATTGCTTTCATTCTATGACTTTAAGAAGGATGTAGCTAAGAGAAGTGAGTATTCTTTCAAAGAGTTGCTTACTAATCCCTTAGCAGGACAGCCTTTCATACCTTCATGGGATTCTGAGTTATCAGATCTTGAGCACAGCTTGAGCACATTGAAAGATGTGATTCATACTGTGTGCAAGAATATGATTTATCGCAGAACACATGAGAGGAGGTCAAATGAGATGAAGAGGGTTGGTGTCACTTCAAGTAAGAACGCATGCAGAAGCAAGAGACAAGGTACGTAATTTGCATTTGTAACAGAAACATGCTAAGCATCGGTTTCTACTCATTAGTAGGTAGTGGATACTGGAGCTACTGACCATGTTTGTTACATTTTGCAGGGGTTCACACCGAGGAGGGTGTTGAAGAATGACGAGGTTACCATCTCGATGGGGAACGTAGCACAAGTGAGTGCAGCTTCCATTGGAGATTTCACATTGTACTTTGATGATTCTGTTTTATCTTTGAGAGATGTTTTGTATGTGCCAGATTTTCGGCGGAATCTTATTTCAGTTTCCAAACTTTATGTTGATTGATACTCAGTTATTTTTATAGTGCTGTTTCTATCATTGGTAATAACGGTGTTATCTGTCGTGGGATGCTGAATAATTCTCTCTATGTTATTAACTGCAATTATAAGTGTTCCGCAAGTGTTGCATGTAATTCATCCGAAATTGATAATCCTAGAAAGAGAAAACTTACTTCTTCTGAAGAGGATCTTACATATCTCTGGCACTTGAGACTGGGACACATCAGCATGAAGCGAATTCAGCGACTTGCAGATGACGGTACATTGGACTCAGTCCAGGCTGTACCTTATCAAGTCTGCGAATCCTGCATCGAGGGCAAGATGTCAACTAGGCCTCTTAAGGCTAGTCAGTCTCGAGCAGAGGAAGTGTTGGAATTGATCCATTCTGACTTATGTGGACCCATGTCCACATAGGCTCGTGGAGGGTACGAGTACTTCGTCACTTTCATTGACGATTACTCAAGGTACGGATACGTTTACCTTCTTCGCTACAAGTCTGAGTGCTTTGTAAAATTCCAAGAGTACAAGGCTGAGGTAGAAAAGAAGGTAGGGAAAACTATCACAAAACTGCAATCTGACCGCGGTGGCGAATACCTCGGTAATGAGTTCCTGCAGTATTTGTCAGACAGCGGGATTACATCCCAGTGGACTACACCGGGTACTCCCCAGCAAAACGGTGTAGCTGAAAGAAGGAATATGACTCTTCTAGAGATGGTATGATCAATGATGAGTTATGCAAACTTACTGTTGGTCCTTAACAGAGTCGTCGTGTTTAGGTAAAAACACGAAATGCAGCGGAATAATTAATCGTCACTTACACTTTATGTTTTTCTTTCAAGATTAGTTAAGCTCAGAGATAGATTAAAGTTTTTTCACAGTTATACACTAGCAATATGATTGCTAGGTTTTAAGTCGTGTGAACAATGAAACAGTAAAAGAACACAGTATTTTATAGTGGTTCGATCCAAATAGATCTACGTCCACTCCTTAGCCGAAACGCTATGATTTCCACTAGAAAAGTATTCGAAAATACAAGGATTCGCCAAACACTTGTAGTAGGTGGTGAACTTTCGGACCGGCCACAACAAAGCTATCCTCCGATGATTCGTACTTTTCCAAACACAGCTACGGCCAAGTCAAGGGCAGAACCTTCGTGTAACTTGTCCTTTGCTATTGATGAGATTTTTATAGTTTCCCTCGAAACTGTTCAGGAATGCAGCTAAAAGCCCGTCGGGATCAACCCTTTATAAGATTGACTGTTGGATCTTCCTAGGATGGAAGTTATCCCAATGATTGAAGATTCTCAACCGAAGTTAAGGAATCTCTTAAAGAGAAGTGTCATATATTCAATGAAAGACACTTCTTGGTTGTTGAGAGCTTTGAATACTCTTATTCTCATGAGCTCTCAACTGACTACTTTTTGCTTGTTCGCTTTTTCAAGGAATCTCACACTTGAGTGTTTGCGAATGTCTGTTCTGATTGAAGCACTAGTAGAAGTAGTAGTCGATTCTCTCTTTTGGACCTTCCTTTTATAGGTGGAGATTCAAATCTTAAATCTCCATATCCGTTAGACACAACATCTTTTTATGTTCGAGAGTGATAAGACTTGAACAATCGCTTTTTTATATTGATCTGTACTTTCCGAGCTACTTCGGGAAAGTCTCGTCCTTTGTGTGTGCTTTTTGTCAGAACGGCAGTATAGCTTCAGCCTTTGACATTCCGCTCTGCTAATGTTCATTAGCGATCTGCTATTATGTCTTGGTTTACTGAACGCTTCTGTTGACATTCGATCCTTTGATGTTTGTTCTGCTAGCATCTTTTAGGGTTTGTTGAACGTTAGCAAATGCTAAGACCTTAGCATTCTGCTAGCGTATGACTTTTAGCAAACGCTATCCTTCGATATCTACTAGGAAATCCTTTAGCAGACTAATCTATTACAACTCAATTTATAACCTATACAGGACATTACAGAGTATGCTAGACTATACTATATTTCAACATTTGATCGACCACTCTAGTAAGGTTTGATCCAACAAAACCTTTTACAATGTGATCCTAAGGGTGATTATAGGAATTATTTCCCAACAATTTCCCCCTTCTTGGTGCGATCAAAGCTTACTATCGATTGATGAAACTAGGAGGAAGAATGTCTGTGTTTACAAGAAAATATGTTATCCTAGCAATCTAACACAGAGTTTATCCACCTTAGTTCAAGCAAAAAAAATAAGATTCCCCCTCAACAAGTGCTGGGAAATATTTTACGATTAAGCACATAGGTAAATGCTGCAAAGGTAATATGCTAGAAATTCTAGCACCCAATAAAATTTAGCAGACATTTACCTTTTCAATCTCAATCCAATTGTTTTCAAGTATGTTGAATACACGGATAGTGTATTTCAACTAATGCACACAGTGAAAATCAGAGATTGACAATGAGAGGTTGTCTCAGTCTGATCAATTTTCATTCATATGATATATCAATTACAAGTACAATGAAAATGATTAGACGGAGACAAACAAGACACAAAACATAAAATACCAGAGAGGTAGGGAGGTAGTCAGGAGTCTGGAGCAGGTTTCTTCATCTTGTCAAATTCATCGAATTTGCTAGACGCCATCTACACAAATGAATCCAAAAACTCCTTAGCAGCTGCACGTTCAGCGACTTCTAGCTCAAGGTCCTTAGCAATCTGCTCATTCTCCCCTTCGAGCATCTTCAGTTTCAACTCTATTTCCCTCTACTTTAGCTCCTCAAGAGCTTTCCTCTTCTCTTCTTTGGCAACAGCTCTGGCTTCCTCCGCTTTCTTCCTCTCAGCAGCCTCAGCAATCCTCCTTGCTTCCCCCTCTTTGATTGCATCCAAAAATTTAGAGGAAAAGGAATTTACCTTGTTGTCCACTTGCTGCTTATGCTCTGCTATGTCTGCCTTGACTTCCTGCATAGAAGTCTTAACAGATGAAACATCTGTCTCAACAGAATTCACCCTGGCCGTGACAGTATCGACATTCGTTTTGACCACCGCAATCTCCCTACGGATGTCCGTGGCTTCTATTACCATTCTCTCAGATATGGTAGACACAGCACTTTGAACGGCCATTTGAACTATAGAATCCAAGTACATTGGAAATTGGAGAGAGCTAACCGGAGTGGCGAGGAAGGATGAAGTAGTGGGCACGATGAGTGCTTGACTCCTGGTATTGGAAGTGGAAATCTCCTCCATGACTTCTTCCATAACTACTTCTCTACTTTCTGTGTCAGCAGAATCATCCCGAGAGGTAGTGGCCAGCAGATATACTGTCTCCTCAATTCCTTTGAGATACTCTGCTTCAGCTGCTGCAAGTGTAGCTTCCTCAGCCTTTCGTGCCTCTGCTATAGAATATGCTATCATATAGGCCTGTAAATCCTCCTCTCTATTCCGGTAAGCAATAATTTCAAGCTTTTGATCGCGGCGTTCTGCATCCTCACGAATCGCAGCTAGCCGTGCTTGACGCTTTGATTCTTCGAACTTCACAAGTTCATCTTGACGCTTCTTGTATTCAGCAGCTGCTCGTGCCTGACGCTTAGATAGATGAATGTGCTTGTCAGACAACCCATCGGGAGCAAATGTAGATTTCGGCAAGGAATGTGAGGAAGACGTAAGTCGATGAGCTTTAATGGCCCGGAGCCTGGTGATAACAGCTTTATCACCATATTGTTTGGAACAGGGCGATTGATCCATCCACTTATTTGCCCATTGTTCCTCGTGTCTCCAGTAGCTTAGATCTTTCCATGCCATTAGCATTTCTCTTTCATCTAAGCTTAGCTCTCTTGAAATATAATCATATTTCTTCCATCTCCTTAGTTCCTGCTTTAATTTATCTCCTTCAACTCCTTCCTCAAATTCTCCAGCGAATACTTCCTTGATGTCTATCTCAACCATCGCATCCACAAAATTCTCAATCTCTCGACAAAAAATATCAAAATTAGAGTTTATCTGATCTTCTGAAGGTGTTTCAATGGAGATTTTCCTCAATTTATTTGCATCATAAACGTATCTGACTTCATCATCACTGTCAGAATCAAAAAGGAAAGTAGGAGAGAAACGCTCTTGGTTACCTCTATCAGCATCGGAAGGGATTTCTGCGTATGCAGAATATGAGGCTGACTATCAAGTGGCGGAGATTACCATGGCTCATCTCCACGCCAGTGGTCTAGGCATGTTCGTGTGCCTTACTCCGCATACTTTCCAGAGGGAGCAACTCCGACATTTCATTTGGTCGAGTGGTGCCGATCGAAGCTCCATTTTCTGCATCTTTAAGAATGAGCTAGTAAGGTGGACGGCATACACCTTTGCTAGAGACTTCGGACTTCCACGGGGTCCGATATTTGTCATGGACTATTGCAGAGATGAGATACCTCCAGAGTGGTCTTCGTGGATGAAATGGAGAAACTCTCCTGAACTCAAATTTTCTCCAACTCCTTCAGCATACGGTTTGCAGACGCCGTACAAGGTCCTCTTCCAGATAGTATGCGGCATGGTCGTAGGAGAAGATCCTGACGACATGACTCTTTCCCGCAAGACATGGAGAGCCATGATGGCTATAGATGACAGGGCGAAGGTGGACTGGGCGGCCTTCGTCTTTTAAAAGGTTCAGCGATGTGTCCAAAATTTTCCAAATCTGCCTCTTCCGTATGGGATGCCATTAAGTTGGCTGTTAGAGCAAAAATTTCCAGACCTTGCTCTAGGTCCTTCGAGCCTTAGGGAAGTAGATTTTTATCCTTTCATGTCATTGCCACCTTTGCTGTAATCCCCCATTTGTAAATAACTTCTGTAAATGAATGTATATAATGAAATGGTAGGATTTCATTTCAGATGCTCATATACAAACTTCTGTGATCTTGACAAACCACATAGTTTCAATCTCATGTCAGTGCATCAATAATATGAAAAGTATTAACTCGTGGCAAGATTCAAATTCATTTGCCTGCTGAGTAGACCTCCGTCTACAACTTTGCTAGCTTTCTAGCAGATGAGTTAACTTAGCATATCCAATCAATCTGCTGACTGCTCAGCAAAAACTAAGCGCCCAAAAGTCTAGCAGAATTGCTATGTTTTTAGATTCGAAATCTGACGGTTGGGGATCTGTTGTCAGATGAGATAATAAATCGACGGTCTTGAGTGCGCGTGACCTGCCGCGTATCTTCCTTTCTCCGAGAAGCACTCGAGTGATCTAACGTGGCACACTCTATCTTGATACAGCCGTCTGTACGCATTAAAAATGGTTAATCTGGTCTAATCAGACTGATTTTCAATGATGTCTTCTCCCCTCCGAATATTATCTCCCCTCCTCGAATATGATGTGGCAAAGGAAAGATTTGACTAATGCATACTCTATCCAGCAAATGCTTTCCTCTCCTGAATAGATTACTCTCTTGCGGATTGCATCAGCATATTAAGGATCGGCTAGATTTTAGGAGATCACAAATGATGACGGTCTCCTCGAGCCAAACACTGATCTGACTACTAAACGTCACTATTGAGCTGATTAGATTTTCCATGTAGTCACGACATTCTCTCTTCTTGTGACGATTCAGATTTCAGAAGATGAATCATCACGTTCCTTTAAGGATTCCCACGAAATCATAATTACTAAGAGGTTTTTCTCATCTATAAAAGGGACTTCTTGTGATTTTATTTTGACATCACAACTCTTCTTTCTTTCAAAGAAAAAAAAACTTTTGAGATCAATGGAATCACCAAGTAACATCCTTGATATTACCCGAAACCAAGTCCTTGACGAAGCAGCCCTCCATCTCTACTATCATGACCGACCCGCCGTGGCCAACATGGTCATGGCAAAGATTGCTGGGACAGGGCTCAAGCAGTTCGTGATGTCTGATCCCAAGCATTTTCATGAAGATCTCCTTGAGGAGTTTCTTAAGGACTGCGTGGCTGAGAAGGAGGCGATATTTGGATCCTTCCGGGGGAGGTTGATACGTTGGTCACGGGAGACTTTTTCTCGTGACTTTGGACTTCCACGAGATCCAATATCGGTGATGGCATATAAGTCAATGGAACCAGCTCCGAAATGGACTGCATGGCAGAAATGGCGACTTTCTCCATGGTTCAGGTTCTCGCCAACTCCTGCGGCAACGGGTCTCAAGTGTCTATATCGTGAATTATTCCATGTTGCTAGCCATATGTTGCTGGGGGAGGATCCGAATGATTTCTGCCTTACGAAGGAGGTCTGGCAGGTTATGCTCGCCTTGGACGCGGAACTGGTCGAGGCTGATTGGGCAGGCCTCGAGTTCGAAGGTGTCCGTGATTGCGTCCGTGCATATCCAGCTGTCCCCTTGCTTCATGGTATGCAGCTGAGCTGGTTGTTGGAGCAGTCTTTCCCGGAACTAGCAGAGGGACCATCTCGCCTCCGTGGTTCCGACTTTTATCCGTCCTTTGAGTAGATTAGAATTTCCTTTGTTGTTGTTTTCCTTCTTTTTTAATGTATGGAAATGTTATGCTTTTTGAATATCAATGAAATCCAGTCAGCTTTTATTATAGAAACAAAAGCAAATAGACATTTCTTAGCAATCCATATGTGTTTGAACTTTCATTCGATATAACCACAAAATATCATCTGCTACCACGTATTGTATTTGCTGAACATATAAAGAAACCTGCTCAGCAGTCTCTTCCCTTCAAATATGCTAGCAGCGACAAATAAAAATTTGCTATACTCTGGCAGACAACTTTGTTAGCAAATAAATCCAGCACTCAGAGAATATACGTATCTTCTTCACGAAATCCAGAAAGAATAAGAGTAGCATCTTATTCATCCATAGCATTATCCAACTCCATAAGACCCAACTTAATGCACAACTCCTTGAATCTGGATTCTGCTAGAGGCTTTGTAAATATGTCTGCTATCTGATCTTCAGTGCATATGTACCGAACATCAATATCCTTCTTCTCCTGGTGATCACGAATAAAGTGATGACGGATATCGATGTGTTTGGTTCTTGAATGGTGGAATGGATTCTTGGTAATGCACATAGCACTATTGTTATCGCAATAGATTGGCACACATTGAGGAGAAATCCCATAGTCTTGTAACTGTTGCCTTATCCATAAAATTTGCGAACAACAGCTAGCAGCGGCTACATACTCTGCTTCAGTAGTGGATGTAGCGACATAGTGCTGCTTTTTGCTAAACCAACTAATTAGCTTGTGTCCCAAAAATTGACAAGTACCACTCGTACTTTTCCTGTCAATTTTACATCCTCCGAAATCTGAATCCGAGTATCCACTTAGAGCCAGACTGTCTGCTCTAGGATACCAAATTCCTAGACCCTCTGTGCACTTCAAATATCGCACAATGCGTTTAGCAGTATCCAAGTGAGTCTTCTTTGGATTTGCTTGGTATCTAGCACATAATCCAACGACGAAGGATATATCTGGTCTGCTAGCGGTGAGATACAGCAGTGAACCAATAATGCCTCGGTAGAGAGTTGGATTCACAGCATCTCCTTCCTTCTCGAGCGCAGCAATACATGTTTGTGCTAATTGGAATCCTCAGACTCTTTGTCTTCTAAGGACAAAATTTCGCAATCAAATCGCGAGTATACTTCTTCTGATGGATGAAAATTCCTTCGCTGTATTGTTGAACTTGCAACCCGAGAAAATAAGACATCTTTCCCATCATACTCATCTGGAAATTGCTGGTCATGAGCTCTGAAAATTTATCACATAATCCTTCATTCTTTGAGCTAAAAATAATATCATCGACGTATATTTGCACCAGCAAAATACTTTCTTCATCTTCAATGCGAAAGAGAGTCTGATCAATCCTTCCTTTCTGAAAGCCATTTTTCAGCAGGAACTTGGATAGTGTTCCATACCAAGCCCTCGGCGCTTGCTTCAATCCATATAGAGCTTTCTTGAGCCTGTACACTTGATTACCATGCTCGAAGCCTGGTGGTTGCTCAACATAGACTTCCTCCTTGAGCTCACCATTCAAAAAGGCACTTTTTACGTCCATTTGCATCACATCGAACTCATGATAAGCGGCATATGCGAGAAATAAGGGAATTGCCTCAAGCCTGGCTACAGGAGCAAATGTCTTGTCGTAGTCTATCCCTTCGCATTGCCTATAGCCTTTAGCTACGAGACGCGCCTTATTTCTGACGACTAAGCCTGACTCATTCTTCTTGTTTTTGAACACCCATTTAGTGCCTATAACACTTTGATGTTCTGGTCTGTCTACTAGTTCCCACACATTGTTTCGTGTGAATTCAGCAAGCTCTTCATGCATAGCATTCACCCAATCCGGATCTAGCAGTGCTTCTTCAATCTTTTTGGGTTCTTCGATGGAGATATAACAAGCCAGCATAGCGTTCCTTTGTCTTGTCCTCATAGGGTCATTGACATCTCCTATGACATCTTCAAGAGGATGGGCGCGCAACCATGTTGGTCTAATTGGTCTGGCCACATTTCCTTCCCCTGCGTGACCATCGTCTTGTACATTGTTTGCCATAGAACCCTCCTGGTGCTCAGCATCTGGATTAACTTCAACCGGAATATCTGCTGCAGGATTTCCTGGGACGGGATCCTCTTCAGCAACTCTTTCAGCAACTGGAATCTCAGGAGCGCCTCTGCCAAGATCTTCATGAGTAGCCATGCTTTCCCCAAAGGGAATATCCCTTGCTGTCTCCTCTTCTTCATCATTAAGCATCTCTAGAATGTCTGATTCAACAAGGATGTTAGTAGGTGTGGCCTCAGCATGATCACTAGCATCACTGGCCTGGTCATCAGTTTGGTCCCCTGCTGAGTGCGTCTGGTTCGGATTGCAGTCATTCATAGACTTAGTCGGATCAACACGCATATTCTCGAAAGAATTTAAAAATGTTTGATCATTGACATCATCAGTCTCATGATTGCTATCCTCTTTTCTTTTGTTTTCTCTGCGCACTAAAGTAGACTCATCAAAAATAACATTGCATGTTATTTCCACTATACCGATAATCTTATTTAATACTCTATAACCTTTATGAGTGGGGTGTCCATAACCAAGAAGTACACCTTCATATGACTTAGGTGAGAAAGTATTGAGTTTGGATTTTCCGTTATTGTGAATATAACATGTAGAACCGAATGCACGGAGATGAGTTATAGAGGCCTTACGATCGTTGTACACTACGTAGGGAGTTTTTGTTGAATCTGCCAGTGTTAACACTCCTATTCTGTGTATAACAGGCCGTCATGACTGTTTCCCCCCAGTACTTAGCAGGTAGTTTGGAATCAGCTAACATCGAACGAACAGCTTCCTTCAGCGTCCGATTCCTTCTTTCTACTAATCCATTCTGCTGAGGAGTTCTAGCTGTAGATCTTTCGTGTGATATTCCAGCTTCAGCACAGAAATCCATCAGTACTCCATTACAGAACTCTGTTCCATTGTCAGAGCGAATTCTCTTTACAGTAACATCTTTATTATTCTGCTCCTTGAGAATTAGCTCCGGTAGGATAAGTTTCACCTCATCCTTGGTCTTTAAAAGTCGTACCCATGTATACCTGGAAAAATCATCAACCACCACAAGTGTATATAGACGTTTACTTACAGTGGGTGGAGTGACGGGACCGAAGAGATCCATATGAAGTAATTCTAGAATCCTCTGTGATGTTTCTTTCTCAGGATTTGTCTTAAAAGATGATTTGGTCAGCTTCCCTTGTTGGCATGCTTTGCATTTACCTTCTTTACGAAATGTCTCATTGGGCAGACCTACAACAAGCTTATTTTTGGCAAGGTAATTAATAGTTTTGAAGTTTAAATGATTGAACCTCTTGTGCCATAGCCATGTTGTCTCCTCTTTGTTCAGGGTCAGGAAGCAAGAGTGTTGCTGACCACTTTCCCAGTCAACAACATATAGGCCACCCTTTTGGATGCCTCAAAGTTTCACTTCCCCTGTAACATTGTCAGCAATAGTACAACCTGTATTGACAAATGAGACAGTATATCCATTCTCACAAAGTTGACTAATACTTAGCAGATTGTGTTTGAGGTTGGAGACGAGAGCTACGTTAACTATCCTCAACCCGCATCCCCTTCCTACAACTTTGCCTTCACTGTTATCTCCAAACTTGACTCTTGATCCATATAGAAATTTCTGCAAGTCAGAGAACAGTTCCTCATTTCCTGTCATGTGCGCTGAACATCCGCTATCAAGGATCCACTCGTTTGATATACTTGAAGCAGTATGAGCTTTTGGACCCTGTTCCTGCAACACAAATGATTAAGTTGATTTAGGTACCCGTTTAGCGTCGGGTCCTGCAGGATTAGCGATGATCATAGTTCCTTTCGGAAACCACATTTTAGTGACTTTCAAGATTTTCTTCTTGATTTCACTATTTACCATTGCTTCAACCTTTGGCTTAACATGTTTGATATGTTTATATCTTGGTGTGGTAGTGTGTTTGACCTTCCTTGCCCTTGGAAATACAAATGAATTGGGCTCAGGTCTTACATAGGTGTTCCTCCTATGTAGCGTGTTCTCCTGATATATCGGCCTTTCAGCATTATACCAATATTGCGTTCTGTGGTGAAAGGTAGGTTTAGCTGTTCTTGCGTTTGGAACATAACGCTCAGCATACCTTGGTTTTGCTGAATAAGATCTAGTATATATTCTTGGATTTCGCTGAGGTCCAGCTGACACATACTTAGCATTCGTTCTACTGTTCCTCTGCTGAGGCTTAGCAGATTCATGCACAGCATTCATTCTTGGGTTCCTCTGTTGAGATCCATGAGTTGTATGCTTAGCAGATTCTGACTTAGGCTTTTGCTGAGGTCTAGCAGACAAATACTTAGTAGTCTCTGCGGGAGACCTCTGCTGAGATCCTACGGGTGTATTCTGCGAACGTTCATTCTTTTGCTCAGCACTTGGCTTAGCATTAGACGATTCAGCAATGACAATTCCTTTCTTTTTTTCAGCATTTATCATTCCAGCAGAAACAAATAAAATTGGTTTCTCCTTAGAAGTAGTTGCTCTATCCGAATATCCAAGGCCTAAACCAGAGCGATCATTGTGATTTCTCTGTTGGCTTACAATGGCACTGAATACTGCCTTGCTGGATGTATAATTGCAAATACATCTTTCTTGGGGTCTGTTTTTCAAAGTAAGGTTCTCCTTTTCAAGATTATGAAAATTTGTCAATAGTTCGGAGAAGTTTGCCTTAAGCTTTGAAAAATCCTCACTTTCAGACCTTAGTCTTTCGACTTCCTCGGTCAAATTTGTAATTTTAAGCTTTAGCGAGATGTTTTCCCCAATGATTTCATTTTTAATCTCATACATTTTTGAGAATTCTACACTTAGCTTCGTGAGATAGTCTTCCTCAGAATCTAAGGTGAATTCCTCTGACTCTTCTATAGTTGCAAAACTAGGAATGCTTACTGAAATTACCTCGTTGTCGTCGACTGCTAGAGCTGTTTCAGCATCCTGGTTCTCATCTGCATTAGCAAACTGATCATCCACTACATTTGCCATCAAAACGAGCATGTCCTCCTCATCATCTTCCTCAGAGGTGAGATAGTATTCCTCATCATTTTCAGGGATATCTTGAGCTTATGTTCTTGTCAAGAGCGCCCTTTTGACTGCTTTAACAGCACGTCTTTCAAACCTTTCCTTTAAACGCTCTCTCTCTTCTTTGCTTACTTTCGGACAATCATGCTTCAAGTGGTCAGGAGAGCCACACTGAAAGCAAGTCCTAATCTTTCGCTCTGTTGAGCGAGCAAATGAGGATGACGGCTGAGTCTCCTTGGTTTCCTTCTCGGTCTTAGCCTCCATCAGCAACTTCTGGAGCCTTTTCATTTGCTCTTCCAGCTCGCTGATCTTTAGATCGACAGGCTGGGAACTTGAGGTCGTAGGAACCTCCTTTGTTGGTGTTGCTGGAGTGGACCTTTCTTGATTATGGTAGGGCTTTTTCAACTTAAACTTGTTGAAATCTTTCTTAGCAAAATATGCTATATCCTCAGAGCCAGCAGCGGATGTAGATGACGCTTGTGCTATAGCTGCTTCATTCTTTTTGGACTGTTGTATTATAAATTCATAAGTTTTGAGTTGAGTGAATACCTCAGAAGTAGTCATGTTGTTGAGGTCTTTTTCACTCAGACTAATCATTTTGACAAACCAGTCATATCTAGGATACAGCTTGGAGATGATCTTGTGGTTCATTTCTCCATTATCATACTTCTTTCCAAGATTGCTGAGTTCTCCAATAATCGTGTTGAAGCGCTCCTCCATAGCTTGTATGGATTCTCCTGCAAGCATTGAAAAAGATTCATATTTATCTACAGCTACCTGTAGTTTGTTGCGTTTCATTTGGTCTGTCTCCTGAGAGGACTCGCACACGTATTCCCACATTTCCTTAGCAGTGTCGAATTCAAGTGCTTTGTCTTTCATCAGCTTTGGTAGGGAATCAAGGATCAGTTTCTTAGCCACATGCTCTAGTTGAGCTCTCTTCTTATCCTCACTTGTGTACTCAAAAGGTTTTGGGACCATATCAGGTCTTGGGGGTCTTGGAGCCCTTGGTTCTCCTTCAGCAACATCTTCAGCAGGATCATGTCCTATAAAAGTGTTAGCTTTCATGATTTTAATAGGACCTCTTACCAATACATCCACCATCTCAGGATGTATACTCTGAAGCTGTATGAGAGCAAGCTTCTTCCATGAAGTAAAGTTCTCTCTGTCATACTTCCCAAGCGAGTGGTTCAACATCTTGTCTCCTGAGCTAGACAAGCGAAACACAGAGAAACAAGTAAAAGTGCAAAGAAAATACAGATCTGGTCTTAAGCGACTCAGAAGCAGTCGGTTTTTCAACTCCTGCTCTGATACCACTTGTTGGTCCTTAAATATCAGAGTCGTCGTGTTTAGGTAGAAACACAAAATGCAGCGGAATAATTAATCGTCACTTACACTTTATGTTTTTCTTTCAAGATTAGTTAAGCTCAGAGATAGATTAAAGTTTCTTCACAGTTATACACAAGCAATATGATTGCTAGGTTTTAAGTCGTGTGAACAATGAAACAGTTTAAGAACACAGTATTTTATAGTGGTTCGATCCAAATAGATCTGCGTCCACTCCTTAGCCAAAACGCTAAGATTTCCACTAAAGTATACGAAAATATAAGGATTCGCCAAACACTTGTAGTAGGCGGCGAACTTTCGGACCGGCCACAACAAAGCTATCCTCCGATGATTCGTACTTTGCCAAACACAGCTACGGCCAAGTCAAGGGCAGAACCTTCGTGTAACTTGTCCTTCGCTGTTGATGAGGTTTTTATAGTTTCCCTCGAAACTGTTCAGGAATGCGGCTAAAAGCCCGTCGGAGTCAACCCTTTATAGGAATGACTGTTGGATC
>JAPKLW010000010.1:1675715-1776232 GCA_026898455.1 Plectranthus barbatus | reverse complement strand
TCCTAAGATGTGATCAGCAAATCAAGATTATAAATAAGCACAGATTTTACAAACTACGAAGGGAAAGGGAAAATAATTCAATTAATCAAACATGTATACATTGATAATTCGAAACCCTAGAATCTGAGGAAGAGATTAGTTACACATATTCAAAGTAATATTCATCATAGAAAGATAAAACCTGAATTGCATAAAAACTTGGGTCTGAATGTCTTCCCACAAAATTATGTTTTCAAACATAAACCTAAAAACTCTTGGAATCTTTAAAATCTGAAATCTGGAATGAGGAATGAATGGGAATTCTGAAAAATCGAATTTACAAAGTTATATATAGAGGTGGAGGTGTATCAAATCAAATCTAGGGCTAAAGATATGAAAAATCTCGAATTCAGCCAATTTCCCGTGCCAACAAGTCCACGTTGATCGATGCGGCATCCCCATCGATCGACATGGCTTCCAAATCGCCGTCGATCGATGCTGATTGGCATCTGTCGACGCAGCTTCTCGCCCCTTCTGCGCGGTCTCACGGTTTTGGCCATAACTTCCTCTCCCGGACTCCGATTGACCCGATTCCAGTTGCGTTGGAGAGCTATCTCAAAGCATCATCCATTGCCTTGGGCCAATAGCCCGAATTCCTCTTGTGGAAGAACTCTTCACTGCTACTCTTACACGTCACTGCTTCCGGAACGGATTTCTCGTGAACTTAGGCCTAAAACCATACAAAAACACCAAAATGCGCATAATACCACCTAACATAGACTCATGCATAGAATATACATATAAAATCAATAAAACTACATAAAATAGTATAAATATAATATAGATAAGTGAGTGAAATAATGAGCTTATCAATGTACACCCCCTTTAGTTTCATAAGTGTTCATTTTGATGGGTTTTGTATACTGAAAGCATTTATTATAATGAGTATACGACGGTTTATTTCTCCTATCTGTCAAACAATATTACATGTATGTAACACTGGTATCCTCTTGTCTCACTGATAGGGACGATCATACGGCCTGTAATAGATCGCAGAAGTCAGTATGATCACTTGACTTAGTGAGACATAAACCTGATCACAACCGAGACAGCGTATGAGGATACGTCTGTCTGTGGGCGGCAGCGCACGGCGGTGGTAGGAGGTCGCGCGAGCGTGCGGCCGTGGGAGGACTGTGGCGGCAGCATCCCAACGGTGCGGGCGCGATCAGCGGCGCGTGCGGGCATGGCTGGGGGCCTGGCGACGGCGCGGCAGCGCCGCAACAGCGCGCGGCGGCACACGCAGAAATGCGCTGCGCGCGCACAGACTGTAGGCGGTGGGCGGCGGCGGCGGTGGCTGTCGTCGGCGGCTGCTGTCCCTACGGTGGTGGTTCTTGTTTTTGTGGCTGGTACAATCCTGTGTAAAACCTAGGTTTGTATTAGGGTTAGGGCCAATCATCAGATCACAAAACCTTAAAGCCCAAAAGATATGGTTGAAGATTTGGATGCCCTGGAAGATTTGAAAAGATTTTAATTTATCCAATTAAATTCAAATTCAAATTGTAATAGATAGGATTTTAATTTTCCTGTTTTATGGGGCCACGAGGAATTTTTTTTTGCCTTAATTGTCCTCATTTGCTATGTGATTTATAATTTGTGCAAGTAAGCTTGTGTAGATAATAGGAAATGCATTATTTACTGCTTTTATTATTTACAGTTTTTCCGAGCATGCTTATGTGATTAATTTGTTGTTGGATTATATTTTGGGAATTTTTTGGCTTGTTTAATTACATGCAAAAATTTGGAAAATATAATAACAAAGAAATTATATGTGCGCATATAAGAAACCTTTTAAAAGAAAAATACTAAGCAGATTTTTTAATTAAAATCAATAAACCTCCACGAAGCGGTCTTAGGTTGTAAGTGTATCTCTCGTTCTAGTAAACGTCTACGAGTGTAGCTTGCTAGTTCTTGGAGGTACATGGGTACGTTTGTTGGGATTTCTAGACAAACAATTTAAATCATGTGAATAGTGAGAGGGTTTTGCGTAAACATCTACGAGTGTAGCTTGCGTAGATCTCTTTCATAAGTATTCTAGGATTGATATAAATTATAGATAACAAAAGCTTTAAGGGCTGTGCGGTATGGTTACGTTCCATGCTAAACTGTCTCTTTTGGCCAGATTTAAATTTGTGGTAAATCGTTTAGAAGCATCTTAGAATATAATGCAAGAATTGCATCCTTGTTCTTGAGAGATGGCTTGGTCTAAGGTTTTCACTAATTATTAATTTCTAGTGTCAAAAGGTTCCTGACATGGTAGTGAAATTAAATGAATTGGGGCTTAAAACCCGCAGTTCTGGTTGAGGGTGACATCGTAAACGTCTACGAGTGTAGCTTGCGGTGGGAACTCTTGGCCAATTAGTGGAAAACATTTGTAATTGATTTATTAAGAGGTTTTCAATGCATTTGTTTTCGAAGTTTGACATGTATGTTCTTATTTAAGATTCTTTATTGTTTCAGACATGTCTATGTCTACTGTCGATCATTTACTTGCTCTCAATCCTCTATCTGGTCCAAACTTCCCTGAATGGAGATACTGCATTGAGTATATTCTCCTGACTAAGCAACACATGTTTGTTCTTACTATGATGCCACTTGCCCCACGTTACCATAAGGTCTCTAGACATGAGAAGGAGTTCTATGACAGATGGGTGGCATCTGAAGATTTTACTTACAAGTTAATCTCGGATAACCTGTCTAGAGAACTGAAGCTCAAGTACATAGGCTATTGTAGCTCTGTTTTGATCTGAATGGACTTAGTGGTCACGTATTGCAAAGTGGAATGAACTATCAACTGTGATCTCCTGAAAGACCTTATCTGTAAGAGAATGGTTGACGACAGTTTGGTGACATTGCATGTGATGATAATGGATAACACCATGAATCGGTTCGCACGTAGAGGTTGATGTATCAGTGATCGGGCTAAGATCGATATAATCCTGAACTCTTTACCGCTTTCAATCTATGACTTTAAGAAGGATGTAGCTAAGAGAAGCGAGTACTCTTTCAAAGAGTTGCTTACTGATCTCATAGCAGGACAGTCTTTCGTACCTTCATGGGATTCTGAGTTATCAGATCTTGAGCACAGTTTGAGCACATTGAAAGATGTGGTTCATACTGTGTGCAAGAATATGATTGATCACAAAACACGTGAGAGGAGGTCAAATGAGATGAAGAGGGTTGGTGTCTTTTCAAGTAAGAATGCATGCGGAAGCAAGGGACAAGGTACGTCATTTGCATTTGTAAAAGAAACATGTTTAGCATTGGTTTCTACTCATTCGTGGGTAGTGGATACTGGATCTACTGATCATGTTTGTTACATTTTGCAGGGGTTCACACCAAGGAGGGTGCTGAAGAATGACGAGGTTACCATCTCAATGGGGAACGCAGCACAAGTGAGTGCAACTGCCATTGGAGATTTCACCTTGTACTTTGATGATTCTGTTTTAACTTTGAGAGATGTTTTATATGTGCCGAATTTTTGGCAAAACCTTATTTCAGTTTCCAAACTTTATGTTGATGGATATTCAGTTATTTTTTATAGTGGTGTTTCTATCATTGGTAATAACGGTGTTATCTGTTGTGGGATACTGAATAATTCTCTCTATGTTATTAACTGGAATCATAAGTCTTCCACAAGTATTGCATGTAATTCATCCGTAATTGATAATCCTAGAAATTGAAAACTTACTTCTTCTGATGAGGATCTTACATATATCTGGCACTTAAGACTGGGTCACATCAGCTTGAAGCGGATTCAGCGACTTGCAGATGATGGTACATTGGACATAGTCCGGGCTGTACCCGATCAAGTATGTGAATCCTGCATCGAGGGCAAGATGTCAACTAGGCCTTTTAAGGCTAGTCAGTCTCGAGCAGAGGAAGTGTTGGAATTGATCCATTCTGACTTATGTGGACAGATATCCATGCAGGCTCGTGGAGGGTACGAGTACTTCGTCACTTTCATTGACGATTACTCAAGGTACTGATACATTTAGCTGCTTCGCTACAAGTCTGAATGCTTTGAGAAATTCAAAGAGTTCAAGGCTGAGGTAGAAAAGAAGGTCGGGAAAACTATCAAGTCACTGCAATCTGACTGCAGTGGCGAATACCTCAGTAATGAGTTCCTGCTGTATTTGTCAGATAATGGGATTACATCCCAGTGGACTGCACCGGGTACTCCCCAGCAAAACGGTGTAGCTGAAAGAAGGAATAAGACTCTTCTAGAGATGGTAAGATCAATGATGAGTTATGCAAACTTACTAATTTCGTTTTGGGGCTACGCATTGGAAACAACAACTTATGTGTTAAATGTGGTGCCTTCTAAATCAATTCCTAAGATGCCTTCTGAGCTCTTCATTGGTCGCAAACCGAGTTTGTGCAAGTTTAGAGTATGGGGCTGTGCGGCATACGTACTGTCGAAGGAACCTGATAAGTTAGAAAGCAGGTCAAAGGTAATGTTGTTTATAGGGTATCCCAGACAAACGAAAGGTGGTTATTTTTACTATCCTGAGAGTCAGAAAGTCGTTGTTAGCACCAACGCTAGATTCTTGGAGGACGAGTATGTGAGTAATCACAAGTAAAGGAGTGATAACGTTCTTCAAGAAATTGAAAATGAGAATGCGATTCCAAGGGAAGGGGAACGTGTAGACGTGGGTGCACTTGTGAGAGGTTCAGCACCACAGACACGTTCTTCAGTGCAAGGCGCAGAACCACAAGTTACTGCACCTACTGCTAACACGGCAGCGATGCCTCGTCGTAGTGGGAGAGTTATTTTCCAGCCGGAAAGGTACATGTTCGTGGCTGAGTCTTCGGACTTGAGCCTGGAAGACGGACATGAGGACTCTGACCTACAGACTTACGAAGAGGCAGTGCAGGACAAGGATTTTGATAAATGGCGAGTCGCCATGGATTCCAAAATTGAATCCATAACTGCTATGGATGTATACCAGAAAACTGATTTGCCGGATGGCTTTAGGGACATAGGGTGCAAATGGGTATACAAGAGAAAGAAAGGGGCAGATGGAAATGTTACGGCTTTTAAAGCCAGGCTGGTGGCAAAGGGTTATAGTCAAAAAGTGGGCAATGACTATGACAAAACCTTTACACCTGTAGTCATGCTCAAGTCCATCCAGATTCTCCATGCCATAGTTGCACATATGGACCTCGAGATTTAGCAGATGAATTTTAAAACCGCTTTTCTAAACGGTTACCTTGAAGAAGGTAGCGACATCTATATGCAGTAACCCGAGGGTTACATACGCAAGGGCAAAGAACATCTTATCTGGAAGCTTAGGAAATCCTTGTATGGACTTAATCAAGCTTCGAGGTCATGGAACTTATGTTTCAATGATGTGATTAAATCCTACAGATTTGCACAGTTGGAAAATGAAAGTTGTGTTTACCGACTTTGTGTCAGTGGGAGCGTGGTTTTCCTTGCACTATATGTTGATGACATACTCCTATTTGGAAACAACGAGGGAGTGATGTCGGAAATCAAGGTTTGGTTGTCCGAACAGTTCCAAATGAAGGACTTGGGAGAAGCTGGTTACATCTTTGGGATTAAGGTCTTATGAGATCATAAGAGAAGGATGTTGAGCTTATCCGAAGCATCCTATGTGGATACTGTGATAGCCCGGTTCAGCATGCAACTCGCCAAGAAAGGCTTGCTACCTTTCATACATGGCGTTCGTCTTTCTAGTGGGCAGTGTCCTGAGACACAGCGGGAGAAAGATGAGATGAGTCTTGTACCATACGCTTCGACGGTGTGTAGCCTCATGTATGCGATGCTGTGTACTAGGCCAGAGTTATGTCGTTGACATGGTAGCAAGATATCAGTCAAACCCTGTACAAGCGCATTGGACTGCGGTAAAGCACATCCTTAAGTATTTGAAAAGAACTAGGAATTACTTCCTAGTTTATCAAAGTTAGGATTTGTGCCCTGTGGGTTATACAGACTCGGATTTCCAAGGGGACCAGGATGAGAAGAAATCGACCTCAGGATATGTGTTTACCCTGGGAGGTGGAGCTGTATCTTGGAGGAGCTCAAAGCAGAAATGCATTGCTGACTCCACCATGGAGGCGGAATATGTCGCCGCCTCCGAAGCCTCGAAAGAGGGGGTATGGCTCAGGAACTACCTTTTGGAGTTGGGCGTGATTCCAAGGAGCATCACAATTTATTTTGATAACTCTGGTGCAGTGGCAAACTCAGAGGAACCGCGGTCTCACAGGGCAAGCAAACACATAGAGAGAAAGAATCATATCATACCAGAGATCGTATCGAGGGGTGATGTGCTAATCAAGAAGATGGACACTAAGAAAAACCTTGCTGATCCATTTACAAAGACCTTGCCGCAGAAAGTTTACGAAAGACATATTCGTGAGCTGGGTCTGAGGTGGATGCCGACCACTGACAGTGGTTAACGAGATAGCAGGCTAGATAGACGCACTGTATACACTGTAATAGCTTAGTTATGCTTTGAGAATAAGTGGGAGATTGATGGGTTTTGTATACTGAAAGCATTTATTATAATGAGTATACTACGATTTATTTCTCCTATCTGTCAAACAATATTACATGTATGTAACAATGGTATCCTCTTGTCTCACCGATAGGGACGATCATACGGCGTGTAGTAGATCACAGAAGACAGTATGATCACTTGACCTAGTGAGACATAAACCTGATCACAGCCGAGACAGCGTATGAGGATACGTCTGTCCGGATGGCTGCGGCATTGTCGGAATAGGTAGTCTGTCTTAGTTACTTGACATGCTGTTATGCAAGGGTGGCGTATTGTTGGACCGCAGTGACATGTATTCGACTGTCTGACATCAACGAATACAAGATCTCATTATTGATTGAGTCCAAACCCTAACGAAGGTTCAGGGGTTTGCACAGATTGATTGTTGCTTTGACTTGTCATGGTGGAGAGCCTGAGTAACGTGCTCGTATATCCGCATCTTGGGTAACAGCAGTTCGTGTAGTACTGCCTGAGACTAAGTATAGGTAACCGTATCCGAGTAATAGGATGGGGACATTCCCTGAGGAGCTCAATGACATTCATCGTGCCAAAGTCCTGCAGGCTGATTAAGTTCAGGCATGAGTGATAATGATTGAGTGGAACTACTCAGAAATAATAAGATATTAATTAATTGTAGTTAGAGCTTGTCAGAAGCTCCGATTAATTAATGAATGTTCGGTAACCTTAAATATGGGGATTCTCAATTAATGCAGCTCGTTCTCATAACGTGGTAATAAAGGGGTAAGTCAGTATTAATTCTGTGGTGAAAAAAGATTAATATTAATTAATTAATTGTGTCTGGGTTGTGGACATGGGAATTAATTAATTTATAGGCCACTTTATTATTTGCATTAGGTCTCAGGACTGACCCAATTAAATATGTTGATTTGAGCCCAATAGCCCATTAGGGATAAAACCCTGGGTCTATAAATAGACCTCTCACTCTCTGAAACCCTAGCCACTTTGTGATTATTCAAAAATCAGTCAAAACCCTAGTTAAGAGAGAGAGAGGGCGGCGCATGCAGCAGAGGGAGGAGAAGGATTTTCGACTTTGGCCTACTGATACAGATCTGTGGAATCCTCACCAGTAGCAGATCTGAACAGCATTGGGATACAGCCCTGAAGATCTGATCTGGGGAACAAGATTTCTCATCCTCTTCTTTTCTTTGTTTCTCGATTAATCTAAAAATTAGATTTCCAATTTCTATTTTTGCAGATTGAATCGAATTTCGTGGTTTAGTTGAAAGTTGGATATTCAAACGCGAAAGATCGGATCAGACTCTAAGGATTTTTGGTAATCTCTTTATCCACGAATTAAATTCATAGGAGCATGCTAGGTTTTGTGAATTTTGATTATATGCAATATCCATAAATTGATCAGGTTCACTTGGGTTTTTGGGATTCGATTCACTAAAAATCCCTACACATTTGACCTCCTATTCCGAGCATCCTACCAAGCTCAACCATCACGAGGTTTTCAAGAGTTATTAAAAGTCACTTAAGACTTAACCTATACCACATGCAGGTCCATAACACCTCACTTGCTCTTTTGGGATGAGTCGATAATATCATCTTTAAGGCATCACCACTAAAGAACATTTTATCTTGTCGTTGTTATAACTTGAATTCATATAGTTTAGTTTTTCTCATTGAACCTAATTCTCGAGATCTCCAATCATCTAGATTGGGTATCCACTACACTCGTTCATCTTGTGGATTTCAATCTCATTCCCTTTAGTAACTTAATCTCATTCTTTAAACATTTTTTAGTACTAACATTCTTGTCTAGCACTCAATTTTATAGGTTTTAACTCAATATAGTGGCCACTTAGTTTATATTTTCTTTTTACTTAGTCAAGTAAATAGATATAACCTCAATGAGATCAAAACATACATGTGTTATGACATCATAACAATTTAACTTATTATTTATCATGTCATAATACATCATCTCAACTTACATTTGTTAATCATCTTTGAGCAAGAAACTTGCATTCCTTAGCTCATCAAAGCTGCATTAACTATATACTCCCTCCATCCCGGCTGAATTGTCCCGAGTTGACCGGGCAAATAACCAAGAAGTTTGAGTGTAAAGTAAGTTGAGTGGAATTAATATTTTATTGTTGAGTGTGAAAAAGTTGCCTTTTTAAGTAATGTGACAACTGAGGTGGGACGGACGAAAAAGGAAAGTGGGACAATTTAGGTGGGACGGAGGGAGTATGTCTCAAAGTAGACATTTTCAAATTCACCTTATAGTGAATAATATATAATGCCACAAATACTATTCTTTTGGCATTATCACCACAATAATCCCCACATTGTGCTTAATTTGACCACTTAGAGCTTGAAGCTCTTTCATAGTTCAGAAGGTGTTTCTATACACCTTTTCACCAAAAAGAATTAGAGAATATTCAAATAAAACTGCATGATCAATTTCGCATTTTAATTCTTCAAGTATTACTAAATGAAGAATTATGTTCAATGTCTCTTTAAGCAATTTAATTGAAATATTCATAATTCTTCATCACATTGAACTTGGTCAATTATCTCATTCATGACTTAAAATATAGACATGCCAAATAATACAATACGGGTATTTCACAATGCTCATTATTTCTTAATCAATTTATTAAGTTTTTACATCACATTTTGTGAGCATTTTTCACACTTTAACAAAGAATTGATACAACAATTTGCATCATAATTTCTTTGAGCAACAACTTTTATTTTTCTTGATAAAGTAATTACTTTATTACAAGAAGATCAAAAGCACAAGACTAACACTTAAGTCTTCACATGTGTTGTCTTCAACAACTTATACAACAACATGGTCTTTGCCATTTGCTTGGCTTAGTGCACTTGCTAGACATGCGATAACACTTGCCACAATTGTAGCAATGCTATATAAACTTAGGCTCACTCAAAGGTCTTTTGTCATTGTTCTCAACATTAAGCCTTTTACATTTGTTAGACAAATACCATGCTCTAACAAAATTGGCTTTAACATCTTATTCAATCAAGAATTTAGGATCACCTTTCTTATTGTCCTCTTCAATTGGAAGCTTTACAATAAGACCCTCAAGAGTTACAACCTTTGCTTTATGCAAAAGGTATCTCTTGAAATCCTATCACGAAGGATTCAATCATCACCACAATGGTGAACTCATCCGGTAAGATCATCCCTTCGACATAAACATAATGCACAATGCACTTGTTTCATAACCGACCGCGAGTCTACCATTTTGTACTCAAGGTACATGGCCACGACATATATTTTCGTGCCAATGTTTGTTTTCATTCATAGTATTTGAAATTACATTACAATAGATCATACACTATGAATCTACCAAAGTATCAAAATAAAAATTTTGACAACATGGAGGAAAATAAAATCAAAACAATCAAAACTTCTTTTCCCCAATATCCACCCTCCTCTATTCATCCTCTTAATCTTTCGGGAGGTGATAGACTCGTCATTCCACTTTCTTGGCTGCTACTAATCACATTCTTAGTGACTTCTTTCCACAAATTCCCACAATTGCACGATTGCAAAAGATATTGGAAGAACACACACATGCCCCAAATTCAATATTGAACAAGAGTGGAGCACTTGGTTCCCCTTTAATTCCACAATATTGACATCATCCTACACAAGGAACATGTCAAAATATTAAGTAAGATTTTACACAAATATACAAAGAATAATAATCATTGTGAGATCAATTATCAAAATAATCATTCGATTGTTGTAGGGTTCATCATCGATACATGACTACTTAATCTCTTTGAAGTAGTATGAACCCAAGGATGGTGAGATAATAAGTCTCTTTTCTTGCCATTTCTTGAAGTCCACTAAAACAAATTTGAAGGGTTTTTCAACTTGAGCACTTGGGGGAAGAGACTCATTCATCAATGTTGCATTTGAATGATAGCCAACCACTAATCCACCAACAATAGTTGTATTATTGTTGTATTCACCAGGGATATTCGTGTTGATGGTGCACTCAATCATGACTCAGATTGCACAAACAAACTTTTCGTCTTGCGTTGTTGGAAATTTTGGCAATCAGAGAACAAAGATACTGCAATAATTTACAATTGTTTAATGCAACTATTTACACCAAATAATGCAACAAAACTGGGCGGAACAGAAAAATGCGAGAATAAAATAAAATTAAATAAATGTAGCCGAGTCGAGGAGTCCTCTTCCCGCGAGACGAAAATGCCAACTTAGAGCTCGTTTCGACAGCGCTCGTCCACAAAGGTAAAACGGTTTCGTCTTCTATGAGGCAGCACCGCGATTGTAGAAGCTCCGGCAAAATAAACGGAGTTCGAACTGAGCAAGCCAAAAAGCTTATGAATGTAATGCAGATTTTCTGAAAAAAGTTGCAATAGAGTGGCTATTCTCGATTATGATCGATCAACATTTGACATGTACTTACGTATGCCTATATATAAGCAAATCCATTGGGGAGTTACGATCGACAATTGAATATGATTGATGGTTATAACCCAAATATTATGGTGTCTATGGTTACGTCTCTCATCACTAATGTCGTGACATTACAGACCAAATACTAAGTGCTCGTGACGGTTACGTTTCGTCACTTAATATCGAAACGTTACAACGTCATCATTGTCTTGTCAATAACAAAACCGACATCATTATCACGTCGGTTAAAAACCAACATCATTATTACAACAATTACGATTATGTCACAAATTATCGAGCACATAATATTCTAGTCGCCACGTGTTGTAACTACCGCATTGACTGAGTCAACTACGTGTGCATGCACAAAATAAATATTAATCTCGATGTTTATTTAACATCCGACAGACTTAAAATCAGTCCATATTAACACTAACATATACCACCAATGCGCACTTATTGTTACACACATACAAGTCTCAACTTGTATCAATTTGGGACATTAAACACATGTTCAATTATCTCATACACTATAATATGTCAATTTGTAGTTCAATTTCTCACTCACCTAAATTCGGATTTCAAAAAAAAATAATATATATATATATATATATAGTAGTGATCATATGAGAATAGTTTTTAGTATGAGAAATGAGAATAAATCTCAGCCTTTGATTTTGTGATTTCAACGCTCATGATCAATTTAACTCCGTGTGCAGTTTTCCTCGATTATCCTGCAGTTTTGCAAAATTAAGGTTATTTTTGTAATTTTAGCTTTTTTTTTAAATCTGAAATAGTATCTCATTAGATTTTTTATTCCTTTCTTCGCGCGATTTGATTTCTTCTTCCTTCTTCGTTCAATTTGATTTATATTTCTTCTGCCGATCAAATTTTTTTCTTTGTTTCTAGATTTCGCATTCGTGTTCGGTCTCGACTTTTTTTATTGTGCATGAATATAGTTTAAAAAAAATTGTTTTATTCAGGTCGACGTTCATTTTTACTAGGAGTTTTATCGATTCAGGACCCAAAAGATAGTTTAATTGTCAATTCAGGACCCGAAAGATTAATTGTCAATTCAGGACCTGAAAGATCACAAAAATTCTCAATCCAGGACCCGAAAGATCATACAATTCTCAATCCAGGACTTCAATATCAGGTCCTGGATTGAGAATTGTTTGATTTTTCGGGTCCTGGATTGACAAATCATATTTCGGGTCCTGGATTGACAATTTAACTATCTTTTGGGTCCTAGATCGACAATTCTCCTTTTTACTATTATATTGTGCATCTTTAGTGTTAACTTTGTGCATTTTTGTATCTTACAGGTTCATTTATTCCAAAGTGTGTATTCAAATCGACATTCATTTTTACTATAATATTGTGCATCTTTAGTGTTAACTTTGTGCATTTTTGTATCTTACAGGTTCATTTATTCCAAAGTGTGTTGATGAGATGAAGCATTTTAAGGGCAGAGTTTTTAGAACTGTTGATGTTGGTATTGAGTTTTATAAAGACTACGCTCGTGTTGCTGCTTTGAAGAAGAAGATGTTTAATTTTTTTTAATTCGTATTTATGTAAAAATGAAGTAAATCGGGCTTAAAATGCAGGTTGCTGTTTGTGTTTGAGTTTTTTTTTTTACAGTTTTAGCCTTTAAGGGCTAAAACTGCAGGATATTGGGACGAAAATGCTGCATTTTTCAATTTGCTGAGAATGAATCATGTTTGTCGATTTGATGCTACGCGAGATCTATTCTTATTTCTCATAGTAACTCCTATTCTCACCTGATCACTACCCTATATATATATATATATTTATATAGAAGTTAGATCATATGAGAATAGATGTTAATGTAAGAAATAAGAATAAATCTCAGCCTTTGATTTCACAAGATTTGCGGTCATGCTTTAATAATTTCCGTCTTCATTTTATCCTCCGCGAACTTCATTATTACATATTTAAGGGTATCGTTGTCATTTAGCCTGATGGTATCTCCCTCAAATAATTTCCATTTTCATTTTATCCTCCGCGAAATTCATTATTACATATTTGGATCTATAATTCCTTTTCTTTTCGATTTTTCATAAGATTTTGATTGCCTTGTTGAGTCGTCTTATACTCTAAAATTAAATTTAATTTTATTGTTATTTAATTGAATTTTAATGAAGTTTTAAATAGATAAAATGAACTTAACATATTCTTCTGAAAAGTTGATTTTATTTTTATTTAATTTAATTTTTCCCATTTAATGAAGTATTGAGGAGATAAAATGAAGAGAACTGTTTCTAAAAATTTAATTTTTTTTCTTTTAATGATGTATATAGGAGATAAAATGAAGAGAACTGAAATACTTTTTCCGAAAAATTGATTTTATTTTTATTTAGTTTAATCTTTTCCATTTAATGAAGTATAGAGGATATAAAATTAAGAGAACTGTTTTTAAAATTTTGATTTTTTTCATTTAATGATGTTATAGGAGATAAAATGAAGAGAATTGAAATCATTTTTTCCGAAAAATTGATTTTATTTTATTTAGTTTATTTTATAATGAACAACAATTGAGGTAAAATGAAGAATAACTAAGATATAATGAAGAACTGTTAAGATAAAATGCATGTCACGTGTAACATCAAAATTCACATCGAAATTATTTTATAATGAATCACAATTGAGATAAAATGAAGAATAACTAAGATATAATGAAGAACTGCTAAGATAAAATGCATGTCACATGTAACATTAAAATTCGAATCGAATTTATTTTATAATGATTCGCAATTGAGATAAAATGAAGTATAACTAAGATAAAATGAAGTATATAATACATAAAATGAACAAAACACAACTTTTGCGCCTTGTACGTTCGTAATGACTATGTTGCCCTTTAATGAAGTAAAATGAGGATAAAATGCTGCATTTTTTGTTAAAACTCTTATGTAATCTGGATCGTTGATGTTGCCCTTATGTCAGCAAATTGAAAAACGCGGCATTTTTGCCCCAATATCCTGTAGTTTTAGCCTTTAAAGGCTAAAACTGTAAAAATAGTCAAACACAAACAGCAACCTGCATTTTAAGCCCGATTTACTTTATTTTTAGTCTGATTTACTTAATTTTTAGCACGATTTACTTTATTTTTACATATATACGAATTAAAAAAAATTAAACATCTTCTTCTTCAAAGTAGCAACCCGAGCGTAGTCTCTATAAAACTTAATACCAACATCAACAGTTCTAAAAACTCTGCCCTTAAAATGCTTCATCTCATCAACACACTTTGGAATAAATGAACCTATAAGATACAAAAATGCACAAAGTTAACACTAAAGATGCACAATATAATAGTAAATTAACGTCGATCTGAATAAAATAAATTTTTTCAAACTATATTCATGCATAATTAACAAAGTCGAGACCGAACGAATGCGAAATCCAGAAACAAAGAAAAAAATCTGATCGACAAAAGAAATATAAATCAAATCGAACGAAGAAGGAAGAAGAAATCAAATCGCGCGAAGAAATGAATAAAAAATCTGATGAGATACTATTTCAGATTTAAAAAATAGCTAAAATTACAAAAATAACCTTAATTTTGCAAAACTGCAGGATAATCGAGGAAAACTGCACACGGAGTGAAATAGATCATGAGCGTTGAAATCACAAAATCAAAGGCTGAGATTTATTCTCATTTCTCAAACTAAAAACTATTCTCATTTGATCACTACTCTATATATATATACCATAAGAAATATTTAATTACGATAAAATTAAATATTTATCATGGGAAATTTACTCAATTAATCCCGAATTTCCAACAATACTTTGCTTGAAATCTTGTGTTTCACGAGCGAATATAGCATGTTGAGATGAACTGTTACTTGTGTTATTTTTTATCAGGAGAGAGTTGAAACTGAAGATGTAGAGTCATGCGTCGTGCACACTTCAGAACAAGTTGCTGATGTTTTTACAAAACCACTTGGGTCGGATCGTTTGCGCTATTTAATTGTCAAGTTGGGAGTTTACGACTCACTCGCTAACTTGAGGGAAAGTATTGAGATATACGATCAAGCAATGCAGATTTGGAGTGTATCTCGGAGATATGAAAGTTGATATCCATACAAATATGTAAATATTTTGTTTCCTGTTTTTTAGGGTTTTATTTTTACTAGTATATTCTTTCCCTGTGTATTTTTTGTAGTCTCGTTATGCATATATTTGCTTGTATTTTCGTTATCTGTAATTCAATGAAAACACATATTCAAATTAAAGCAATCTCTTGAGAATTGCCGTCACTTTCAGCAACTGAATATATATTTAGTTTGAAGTAATTGTCATAAGATCCGGTAGTTGGTATTCCACAAGTTGTGATCATCCCATCTTCTTAAGAATTTTTTAATGAATTTTTCTTTTTTTAAAAAAAATATTTTTTCACTATAATCATTTAAATGGATCTAGAAAAAAAAAAAAAAGTTGCGTTAGCTCTCCAATATCTAGACAGAATATAAGTTGAGCTCCAGAAATTATTTCCAAATATGAAAATTAATTTTAAATATGTTATCCTCAATAATATTTATATCGATATAATAATAATATACTAAAAAGTTTCAGATTTTTTCCGCCCAATTTTTAAGAAATGTGGTCTTATTTAATACTCCCTCCGTCCCATAACATTAATCCTGTTTTCTTTTTTCATCTGTCCCAAACATTAGTCATCTTTCCTAAAATGGAAAATTAATACACACTCATTAATAAAATATTAATTTCATCTATCTCTACTCGCATTGGTATCTGTGCCAGAATGAAACAAGACTAATGTTATATTCATATACACATGTTCTAGATATTATGAGACAATCACATTTTCAATTACTAAAATTTTTATTTATTATATTCATATATTCATGTTCTAGATTTTCAAAAGAACTATGATTTTTTCCAAAAAATTTAAGTTCTAAATATTAAAAGAATTTAGAGTTTATATACTTTCTTTAAAAGTGTGTATTTTGAACAATATAAAAGTTTAATGATCCTTTACACAAGAGCTAACATAATACCAATTAAATACATTTAAGGTAATATTATAATAATTAATATGTGCAAAAAGATGTCAAACTCATTCAATTGAAATATAATGAATTAATATATTCACATACGTTATTAATGCAATGTGGAATATATTATCGTCCAGTGAATTTTTTTTAAAAATGTTAATTCAAGAGATAAATACAAATTATATTTTATAATCCTTATTTAGCAATCTTTATAAAAAATTTAATATTAAAAAAGTTTTTTAAAATATGTAAAATAGATATAATACTAAATTTATTTTAATAAAATATAAATTTAAAAATAATTATATTCTATTGTATTAAAATTTATTTTCGTGCAATACACCGATATAATTCCAACATATACAAATTCTATCACAAATATTTATGCTAACTATTTCAGAGTTTATCACACATATAAAAGCGTATTGAAATGCTCATTACATGGACCAGGATCCTCTTCAGTGGGGTGCTCCACAGCACCCCTGCTGTGCACCCCCAACCAACCACAGAATACCACATATCATTATTTTTGTTTTTAAGTTTTTTTAATTGTATTGTTTATTTTCAATTCATCATTTTAATTAAGGAATGAGTTTATGTATTATTATTGAATTATTATAATTAGTGTAACTATCTAATAATTAATTTTTGTAATATTTTAAATTTTAAACAAAAATAAAAACATAAGTAGAATTTATAAAATGCTATTTTTGTAATAACATTACAAAAATAAGTTGTAAAGTAATATGATAAGATTAATGACTAAATAATGAATAACTTTTTAAGCTTCAATTCTCATAATGAAATAAATAAAATTTAAAAAGAAATAAGAATTTGGAAGAAGAAAAAAATAAAAAAGAGAACAAAAAAATATTAACTTAATTATAAAATAATGAATAATTACTTGAAACTTCAATATTTCATGAAGAAAAAATTAAATGCAGTTCTAAAAAATACACTTATAGTAATTGATAGTTATTAGTTTAAAACAGAATTTAAAAAGTAATAATAAACATAAAAAAAACCAAAAAAAAAAAGAGAAAATTTTTTTATAATGGGGTGATGCGGCGTCGTTTGAAGGCACAGCACCATGCTGTGCTTTTCCTCCATAGCAGAGGATCTTCTTCCTCATTACATAGCATAATTATATGTGCGAATCTCTCATGTGATAATTTGGAAAATGATATTCCAGACTGGCATGCTAATGTGGTTATCCGCTTATTCTATATAACTAATTTGTTACATGCACCAATCCATACACAATATGTATATATTTTTATTAATAATTTATTATTAAATTATATTAATCTCACATGAAAAAAGTGAATTTTATCGATGGATAGATGAACCCAAATAAAGAATATTTAGATATATTTATAAATGTAATTAATTTATGTCTCCAATTATTTTTGTTAGGAAATTTCATACTACCTTTTTGTTCCGTTTAGAAATTTCATCAAGATAATTAATGTCATTAATTTTTAGCTGAGTTTGCGTCATTATTCTGTGTCGACGTCACATTACGCTGTTGTGACATTCATGTCGATTTCATTTTTTGTGAAAAGAAAATCATTTATGTTATTGACTTTTAGGGAATTTTACCTAGATCTCACGGAACACGTTCCCCATCCGCTAGCTACGCTAATAGTTTTACATCCCTCCAATTAAATCAATAATCCCAATTAATTTTTTGGGAAGTTTATAACATATTTTAGTTGTGTTAGTTAAATTCATACCAATATGTTGACTTTCATGGACCACAGACGTCGCGTCCAGGCGCCAACAATATATTTTTTAAAACATTGTCCCTGAAATGAAATATATCTCTTCTCGGTAAAAATGAATGACTTCGTTTAATGTAATCAAATATTAAAAAATCGTTCATTTCATATTAATTTCATTACTCATCGCACATGGATCATAATCTACTGGTTCGTAAATTCTGGGACATCAAGGTGGGTAAAAAATTGGAATTAACTTTCGAATTTTTTAAATATTTGATTGCATTAAGTAAAATACTTAACAAGCTTGTTACAATAAACTAAAATTAGAATTTTATAGACATTTTAATTATTGATGAGGATTTTTTTTTTTTCTACAATATGTACATTCTCAATTCTTAATTAATGTCATATTTTACAATGACACTTCACTAATCACTTCTTATCATATTTACCTCTCACATGTATTGTCTCCTTGTAGTGTATACAACACAATTGCTTATTATCTCCTCATGCATATTTTGATTTTGCATTTTTTAATCTTTTCTTTATTATTTCATAGATCCCCTATTTGGTTTCTAGACTCTCATTATAACTTTAAAACATATATCCAATGAAATTACGTGTGAAGTAATGGTAGCATCAAAATATTTAAAACATATTTTGAAGAAATATAGGTACTATATTATTTATTAACAATGTTTTTCTTTGTAACTTTGTAATGAAAATGTGTTGATACAACTAACATGCACGATGATATCATAATAATATCGAAGAAAACATTAAAAGAATTATATATATAAGGAGAGACTTGAGATGTTTAATCAGGGGCGACTCTACTAAAGGACTTAGGGATCGACCGTCCCATAGCATACTGGTTAATTTATTTATATATATATATATATTTAATGAAAAATTTTTAATTATAAGATTTCAAGTATTAGGAACTTTATTAGAAAATTCCTCCCTTCATCATATGTTTTGGTGGGTTAAAAGTTGTGAAAGCCATATTAGTCAATTTTCAGTCCTTGGAGTTCAAAAATATAATCTTTGTATAGGATATCGAGTTGTAATAGAACTTAGAAACTGAAAATCGAGCATAGAAAATGCTCGAGAATTGAAGAAGTGTTCGTGCGAGAAATTTGGTTTCACCAAGTATGGCCAAGGCTATACTGTGTTTGGGTACTCAGTATAGTGACTACCATACTGACTTATGAGAAGTCAGTATGAGGGCTTTCCATACTGACAAGGAAACTCAGTATGAGGCTTTGCCATACTGTCTGGGGAAGTCAGTAAGAGGGCTGGCTATACAGACTATGTGAAGTCAGTATGGAAGCCTTTGATCACTAAGCACGAGAAACACAGAGAATCGAGCTTAGTCAGAATTCAAGAATTGCTTGCTAAGTAAAAGTCAGTACGAGAGTGCTCATACTTGGATACCTCGGACTGAAACTTAGACTGACACAAAGTTAATGAGAAGTACACTGCCACAGCAGAGTAGAGCAGACCTAATCTATGGCTGTGATTAGATTATGTTCTCCATGTCTCTAACGACTAGTTCAATGTGTCTAACGGGAAGAATTTCATACACCCAAGTGTTCTTTTATAAATAGGAATCAACCTCGATAGAAAGAGGTTACTAACTTACAGACATAAACAGATTCCAAACCACGAATCTCAAGCCAAAGCTCTGTCAAACTTTCATCTGAAAGGTTCTCTGACCTCTCCGTATATGCGAACACGAGACTTGAGTTCCTGACTTAAGTTGTCTCTCTGTGCTAAGTGGTTTGAAGCACGAGGCTAAACTTAAATCTTATGCTATCATCTTGGTGAATAGCTTTCCAAATTTATATTCATAGCAGTTAGTTCCTACTCTGTGATGTGATTATCACGGGTGTATATCAACCAACTAAGTTCTAGGAAGAACAGCAAACATCCAACCACCAAGGAGAAGGTTGCATGGTGCATCCTCACTTCAACTTGAAGACTGTGTGGTACAAGGAGTTCCTAGGTGAGTGACCACAACAAACCAAAGAACGGAGTACCGATGGGCTGTGCATAGATCGTAAGGAGACATGTATTTTTACTTAGTGAATTTACAGACCAAGTGTCTGAAGAGTGGACGTAGGACTTTGATTCCAAACCATTATAAAACATCCTGTGTTCTTTACTACTTTCATTTAAGTTTTCGCAAAATTTGTTTCTTTAAACTTGTTTTTAAACCTTCAATACTTGTCCAAGTATTGAAGCGTATACCTTGCGAAACTCACTTAAGAACTATTCGACCTAAGCTTAACCTTTTAGGAACCCTGAACTGAGTTCCAGTCACTTTAGGAGAACAAGTGCAACTCAAACTTACTTTATGCTGCATATTACGTACTTTGATATCGGAACCAACACTAATCCTACATAATTAAGATTAAGCCCTCATGATACTCAAATTCTACATCTGGTACAAATTGAATATTTAAGAAGGAAGGATGCCTAAAAATGAATGCATAAGAATTCCGCTCTAATGAATATAATAATTTATTTTTAATTAAAGAACATAAATAAACAACGGGATAAAGGTTACTTGACTCTTCTAACTTTTTTAACAAAAATATAGTAATTTTAGTATAATTACTTAGGCTAATTAGAATGATTTTTAAAATTAATTTAATTAAATTCCATAACTTTTAAAATTATTATGATACACTAATTTAAGAAATAGCAAATATTTTATAATTCCGAAAAAATAAAACTGTATATATTAAAAAATAAACTCTACAAAATAACACTTTACATATTTAAAAGTTAACTGAAGTAAAATTGATTTTTTAAATATATATATATTTTTAAAGTAAACAAACCACACAAATAAAAATTATCATAAATAAAATAAAAATATTTTTTTTAAGCATGTTTTGTTGGATTCTCGTCAAATATTATTTCCATTTTTTGATATTTGATTCAAATTCACTTTTGTGTATTTTTTGTTTTTAATTTAATCTCAACTTTCCTCATTAATCTAGTTTTGAATTTTTTTGAATGGGACTCTCAAGACTTGGACAGAGAGTGAAATGGTCAAAACCCAATAAAAGATAATAACAAAGAATTTTTAAGAATTAACACCAGTAATATGAATAGAAATTTCAATTCACAATAGAATAGTAATCCAGAAAAAAATGTGTAATCTTGAATTTAATTGAGGTCCTCCGGTTCATAATATAAGATCAGTTCGTTACATCTTAAAACTCACACTCACCCTAATCTAAGATGGAGGAGCTCTTCCCGTGATCGTTACTAACTGCATACTGATAGGGTTTTCCGCAAACGTAAAAGTATTTATTGATGAATATAAATAGAGAGCGAAAAGATATGAAAAACAATACAAGATATGCAAAAATACTAAACCCTAGATATAAAACCCTAGATCTGAATATATCTTCATATTCTATCATCCCCCTCAAGCGAAGGTGTCGGAAGCATGACGAGTCTGAACTTGTGTCTGAAAAACTGGAAAGAGGTACGGGGAAGAGCTTTCGTGAAGATGTCAGCGATCTGAAGCTCTGTCGGTACAAATTCAGTGAGAAGTTTACCGGCCTGAACAAGTTCTCGTACAAAATGATAGTCAATGTTAATGTGCTTGGCTCTTTTGTGGGGACCGGATTTTGAGTAAGGAAAATCAAGCTTTTGTTGTCGCATAAAAGGCGCAGCGGTCGGACAAGCGAGACGTGTAACTCGCAAAGAAGAGAGGAAAGCCAGATAATCTTAGCTGTCGTATTAGCCATAGCACGATATTCGGACTGACAACTGGATCGGGCGATTGTCGGTTGCTTCTTTGCACTCCAAGACACAAGATTTCCGGCCAAGAAGATAGCATAACCAAAAGTAGAGCGACGAGTGTCAACACATCGCGCCCAATCCGCGTCCGAGTAGGCAACTAGATCGATGGAAGATTGTCGTGAGAAAGATAACCCATGAGAGAGAGTGCCCTTAACATAACGAACGATGCATTTCACCGCCTGAAAATGGTCGACAGTGGGAGACTTAAGGAATTAACTGACAAAATTCACTGCAAAGGCAATGTCTGGACGAGTAATGGTGAGATACTGCAAAGCGCCAACGATGGACCGATAATGTGTAACATTGTCGTACACTTCACCGTCCGGGGAGAATGTGGCGTCGACAAGGAGAGGAGTGCCGACCGGCTTAGCTTACAGTAAATTCGATCGCTCGATAATATCTTTAGCATATTTAGCTTGAGAAAGAACCAGATCATCCCTTTTATAAGTGATCTCCAATCCCAGAAAGTAGCTAAGCAGGCCCATGTCCTTAATAGCAAATTCCTTGTGCATGCGAGAGATGAAAGTCGAAATATAAGCTGCATTATTTCCAGTGAGTATAATGTCGTCAACATAAACAAGTAAATAAAGTATAATAGAACCACGACGATAAATAAATAGTGAAGTGTCGGCTTTGCTGCATGTGAAGTCCGAAGATAGCAGAAAAGTGCTCAACCGTTGAAACCAAGTGCGAGGAGCCTGCTTAAGACCATATAATGCTTTCCTGAGTAAACAAACATGGTTAGGAAAACGCACATCACCGAAACCAGGGGGTTGCGACATATAAACAGGAACAGAGAGAACGCCATTCAGAAATGCATTCTTAACATCAAGCTGATGTAAGGGCCAGCCATTCGTCACAACAAGGGATAAAATAACACGTACTGTAGCCGCTTTGACCACCGGACTGAAAGTGTGAGAGAAATCAATACCGGGGATTTGAGAAAAACCTTGAGCGACCAAGCGTGCTTTATGTCGCTCGATAGAGCCATCAGATCAAAACTAGGTTCGGAAAACCCATTTTGACCCAACAATATTGGAATTTAGAGGCGGAGGGACAAGTTCCCAGGTGCAATTCCGATGCAGCGCGTCCATCTCTTCAGCCATAGCAGCGAGCCAGAGGGGATTCTTTGCAGCAGACTTAAACCCTTTTGGCTCAGTAGAGGTTTGAAGTGCATCATGTAGACGGGTAGAACCATAATAGGCGAGGTGGCGTGGTTTAAAGATAACAGAGCGTGCCCGGGTGACCATGTGATATCCCGAAGGAGCTGGCGGCGGAGTAGGGTGAGGAGGATGTGGGACTTGTGCTTGCGAACCCTGAGCCGGGGCAGGAGAGGCAGCAACATCATCGATACAAATAGAGCATGGCCGAGAATTATCTGAATGTGAGGGTGGAATGTCGGCCAGAGGTGCATCAGGCGGGTTCGAGAAAAAAGCTGCGCCAGGTTCCAGAAATTCGGAGATGTCGAGTTGAGCTGGAGAGATGGCTGAAGCTGATCCTGTAAAAGGAAAATAATCTTCATCGAACCGAGCATGCCGCGTGATATACACACGTGAGGTGGCTGGATCAAGACAGCGATACCCTTTATGCTGCGAAGAAAAACCAATGAATACACAAGGTAGGCTGCAAGGAGAAAATTTGTTAGCTGCATAATCACATAAGCACGGGAAAACTCTACAACCAAACAAATGAAAGTTTTCAGAATTCGGGCGCGAAGCAAATAAGACCTCAAAAGGCGAAATACCACGAAGAACAACAAATGATGGTAAGCGATTAATATTGTATGTGGCCGTAGAGAATGCATCAACCCACATATGGAGAGGCAAGTTAGAATGAAACAACATAGCAAGACCTGTTTCAGTTAGATGTCGATGTTTGCGCTCGGCACGGCCATTCTGAGCCGGAGTATACGGACAAGACATCGTGTGATGAAATCCCTTTGAACGAAAGAAACCCATAACAGCAGAACTGGTAAATTCACCACCGCCATCACTCTGAAAAGCTTTTATTTTCCGATAAAACTGAGTTTCCACAAGAGCAGTAAACGATTGCAGAATCATAAAGAAATCCGATTTCCGTATTAGAGGAAAAAACCATGTGAAGCGACTGAAGTCATCCACGAAAATCACACAATAAGGAAAAGAAGCAGTTGACGTAACAGGTGCTGGACCCCATAAATCACAGTGAATAATATCCAAAACATGTGAAACACGTTTTTCATTCAGAGTAAATGGTAAACGAGAGCTTTTAAATTTTTGACACGACGTACAAATATTTTACATGAGCGGAGAAAAAAAATATTTAATATATATTATTTTAATTATGATATTTTTTATTATTGAATTCTTAGATCACATATTAGCAATTAAATTAATTATTTTATGTACACATATAGGAGAAATATAAATTAATTATTCTTACAACCTACTAATTATATATCCTTATATATTTATATATACCCATGAAAATAAATAAATATGATTAATTATAACTTATTACAATAATATCTACCATATATGTTATAACTTACATAATATATTTTAGTTCTATTTTTAGAAAACTGTTTTGGATGGGAAAAGTTTCTTTCGAGGGTTTTGCTTTTATAAATATATAGATGCATATATCGATACATATCAATGTTTTAGGTAGGTTATTTAGCTGTAATTAAGGATATTACATTCAATTCTCCATTTCGGTTACCATAAATATTGAATTTTTTCATTTATTTGTTACATGGTAAAGTTAAATTTTTTTAATCTTTCCCTATTCGTCATATAATTAATTTAAGAAAATGTAAATAAGCAAGAAAAAAAGTTGGTGTGAGGGTTATGCTTTTAGATTTGGCAAATTCTCAGATGAGACGGTCTCATCATTTTTATTGTGAGACAAATTTAATAAAATGATGTATTTTTTTATTGCAAATGATGTCTCACCATTTTTATTGTGAGACGAATTTAATTAAATGGTGTGTTTCTATATTGCAAATGATGTATTTCTTTGTTGTAAATAATGTAATTTTTTAAAATGAAATAATGTATATAACTTATTAAAATGATGTATTCAGGTTTGTCTCACAATAAAAAAATATGAGACCGTCTCTTAGGAGACCAACTCTTTAGATTTATATTGTTATAGATATGGCATTCCAAGAAAAAACATTAATTACCATTGAATATGCTTATTTCCTCTTATATTTAAAGTTGTTTTTCAATTTAACTTACAATATAGAATTAAGATTAGAAATAAATCAACTGTAAATTTCTTATCTAATTAAGAGTGAAAGTACGATTTGATTAAGGGTAACAATTCGTTCGAATATGATCCTTATCATATCGATTCATTAGTAATCCAATCCGTTAAAAGAAAGCTTAATTCGTATCAAAATCCTATCCATTAATCTAAAACTTCGAATTCCTACAATAACAATTTGATAAGAATTCAATCTGATAAACACAATAAGAATCCGATAAAATCTCAAAATAAAGAAAAATAATAAAAATTCAATACTAATTTGATATGATTAAATATGATGAAATAATATGATAATAATACTTAATATAAATAAAATCAGACTAATATAAATGACAAATTCAAACTTTATAACTATTAAATATTATAGAAAGTAAATAAATTATTTTTTATTAATTTGTTAACGGGTATATGAATCCTATTCTGTTGGGAAAGTATTCCTAAATCTTCCTTAGGATTATATTTTAAAAGGTTTTGTTGGATCAAACCTTAGCAGATTGGTCGTTCAATTGCTGAATTCTAGTATAGTCTAGCAACTCTTGTAATGTCCTGTATAGGCTAAGTATCGAGTTGTAATAAATTAGATTGCTAGAATCATTCCTAGAAGATTGTGGCTGCTAGAGATATTAGCAGACGAGGAAGACTGCTAGAGATAATAGCGGTCAAGTGCTAAGGAGGGGATCGCTTAGGAGATAGCAATCCTATGTCAAAGGAAGAGACTGCTAGAATCAAGAGCTCAGCAGTCGGAAGTACATATAGCAGAATGCTAGAAGAAGATTAGCATTCGCCAAAAGCAGTGTAGCGGAATGCTGAAGGAGTCAGCATTCACTAGCATGTAGCAGATTGCTAAAGGTGATAGCAATCCAGAATCAAAGGAATCAAGTGCTAAACATGAGCAACTGCTGAGCAGTCAGCAGTCCGATACATGGTTTAGCAGATCACTAGGAGGCTTAGCAGATCGTTCCGAGAAGGCTTAGCAAGGCGAGATAGCTAACAATGAATGCTACACTACAGTTCTGATAGATGTACATGCAAAGAACAAAACTGTCCCGAAGTAGGTCGGAAAGTACTGTACGACGCTCGGAAAGGATGGATAAAGTCGAACCACTCCTGGACGAAGGAGCCGTTGTGTCTAACGGGTATGTAGATTCAAAGTTTGAATCTCCAGGTATAAAACACAAGTCTAGAAGTGAGAGACGACTACTGCTTCCATTACTCACGAACTAAGGAACCTCAACCACATCTGAAAAAGCATTAACACCGAGATTCCTTTGACAAACAAAGAGTGAGAAAGTAGTCAGTTGAGAGCATGAGATAAAAGTGTATTCAAAACTCTCAACAACCAGGAGTGTCTTTCATTGAATATCTGACACTGCCTTTAAGAGATTCCTTGACTTCGGTTGAGAATCCAATCATTGGGATACCCTCCATCCTAGAAAGCATCCAGCAGTCACATCTCTTAAAATGGATTGACTCCGACGGGCATATTGCCAAAAACAGACAAGTTCAAGAGAGAACTCTAAAAGATCCACCTAGCAGCGAAGGACAAGTTTTACGAAGGTTCGCCCTTGACTTGGCCAGAGCTGCAGCTGACTGAGAAGAACGAAGTAACGGAGGATAGATTTGTTGTGGCCGGCTCAAAAGCTCACCGCCTACAACAATTGTTCGGCGAATCCTTATATTTCGTATATCACTTTAGTGAAATTCTTAGCGTTTTGGCTAAGGAGTGGATGTAGATCGATTTGATCGAATCACTGATCACTATAAACTCTACATATTAATTATAGCAACAATGGCAAATCACTGTAAAATCACTGTGATCTCGCCGCCTCTACAGTCAATGAGAGCGGCGCTAGTGTCGAGAAACTCACGCCCCAAGATCATGGGCATGTTCTCGTCCTCCTTCATCTCGTACACCACAAAATCTGCAGGAAAAATGAGATGGCCCACGTGAATGAGCACATCATCTAGTATACCTTCCGGGCGGGACACAGATAAGTCCGCCATCTGCAGGGTGATCGTCGTGGGCCTCATCTCTCCGATGTTGAGACGCTTGTAGATGGAGTACGACATCAGGTTAATACTGGCCCTAGTATCACATAGTACTCTCTCGAACATGTGTCCCCCAATCTCAACCGGAATAGAGAAGCATCCAGGATCACATCTCTTGATGGGCACCTGCTTTTGCAGTAGCAGGCTGCACTGCTCATGGATCTTCACCGTCTCGTTCTCCACGAATTGTTTCTTTCCACTCATTAATTTCTGGAGGTTTTTCATGTACCCCAGAATCTCCTTCAGTGCTTCGATCATCGGGATGTTGATGCTGACCTTCTTCAGATTCTCCACAAATGTGGAGAACTTCTCGTCCTCTTTCTGCTTTACGAACTGCTGTGGGAATGGTATAGGAGGGAGCTGATCTTCAGACTGCTTCAGCTTTGCGTCTGGAACAGGCTTCTGCATCGATCGACATCGGGTGGCATCGATCGACGGGGCTCTATCTTCTGCGTCGATTGACGCGGGTGGTGCGTTGATCGACGTGGATCCCTGTCCTGCGCAATTTTGCTTCTTTTCACCTCCAGAATTGTTCACAGCCGTCTTGGGACCCTTGTAGCTCGTCCCAGACCTCAGAGTAATTGCATTCACTGCTTTTCCTTTGCGGGGTTCACCTCTGTCGTACTTGGACACTATCCCGGCTTATGCTGATTGCTGAGAGTCGTGGTGATTTGTCTCAGTTGGGTGTCCAACATCTGAAGATGTTTCATCATCAGCTGCATGTGGTTGGCCATCCCCTTCACCTCGGTTTCTACATTCCCAAACCGGTTTTCCGAGCTCTTGATGAATTTCTCGAGCGTCTCTTCCAGCACAAATTTCTTCCTTTACACAATCTATCCTCCAGTACCTACATCAAAACCAGGCGGAGGGTGTTCTGCAGCAGAAGGGTTAGAATAAGAAAAACCAGGGTGAGATCGCCCATGGTTGTAATGATACCCCTGATTGCCTCGGTATTTATTGTGATAACCACCGCCAATGTAGTTCACCTCCGTCCCGACAGTTCCAGACGAACTGCTTGCACCCCGGTTGATGTAGTCGGCCTCCACCGGAACAATAGCCATGATTGGCTCTATAACAGCTGCAGCTTGTGTTTTGCCCAATTTTTCAATCTCTTCCCGGAGCTTTTTCACCTCGTCAACCACATCAATTTCTGGCTTGGCTTCCACAGCTTTGACTGGAATCTGTCTATCGGTCGGCCATTGGTGGCTATTCAGCACCATGTCTGCCAGCAACCTCATATTCTCTTCACCACTCTTCTTCATCAGTATCCCACCAGCAGATGCTTCAACCAGCTCCTTCATGTGATGATTCAAACCCTCATAGAAATGGCACACTTGCATCTCCAGATCGATGTCATGTCCAGGACAAAGTCGTAGAAGCTCTTTGTAGCTCTTCCAGGCCTCGTAGAGTGACTCATCATACATCTGCTTGAAAGTAGTAATGGCAGCTTTCCTCTTCAGCAGCGGACTCGGTGGAAGTAGTTGGTAAAGAACTCTGCTCGAAGCTCCTCCCATGTCCTGATTTGACTCTGAGTGAGAATGAGACCATTCTCATTCTGATTACATCTTGGGTTACTCCATTCTGCTTCCCAATGTTACACACCTCAATGAATTGGTTGAGGTGGGTATATGGATCTTCTACAGCTCTCCCTGCAAACTTATTTTGCTGCACCATCTGAATAAGGCATGTGCGCAGCTCAAAGTTGTCGGCATCGATGCCAACTCTGAATCCGGCCTCCGCTTGTTGTGGAAGAAATCGATCCAAGATGGACCTTTGCGGAACCACAATTTGCCTGTTGTTCAACTCTACCAGTCTTGCAGCCTGCTCTGCCTTAGTAGCCTGGGCTGCTTGTAGTTGTGCTCTCAGCTGTTGTACTTCATTCACAAATTGCCTCTGCTCCTTGGGAGTCATATTTTGCAGAGGTGCTTTAGGATTCTCAGCCATCTCTTGTTGTTTTTCTTTTCCTTTCCTTTTGATTTTCTTGCAGGTTGCTTCAATTTCAAGGACAAAGGCCTCGAGTGTTTTTCCTTTGGCTCGCGTGTTCATGCACCTGCACAGAAAATAGGTAGATATCAGTTCGGCATTGATCGATGTGGATGTCACGTTGATCGATGCAAGAGAGTAGTCGGCGTCGATCGACGCAGGGTGTACGTCGATCAACACAGCAGAGTTATCGATGTCGATCGATGCTAGGTGGCATCGATTGACGCGAGACGCAGAGTCGAAAACTCACACACGCAACCGTACAGAAAAATTAAACTCAATCCAGCAAATTCTAGGACGAACTAGTAACAAGATAAAATCTAACAATTCCCCGGCAACGGCGCCAATTTGATCACTGTAAAATCTACAGATTAATTATAGCAACACTGGCAAATAAATTTATAAGAACCCTAAGGTTATTGAATCCAGGGGAATTGTATAATGAAACTATCCTATGTACTAATTATGATCCTAAGATTCATTGTTTGAGTGCACAGAAAATCAGGGTTTTGATTTAGAAAATAAAGATGACAATATTTGTAAATTAAAGAGGTTTTGCAATCAAATTAAAGGAACACAGATTCTAGGGAAGAATTCTTATTATGGATAACATGTAGGAATCAATTAATTTAACAGGTGGAATACTACAATAATGCTATATTTTCTTGTTTGGCAAATATAACCTAGATTACTAAATAGTGACTATCTCCGCTCGGTCTCAAGTACACCAAATTAGTCAATCTGATAAGCAAATCAGTTCAATTCCTACAGTCTAGTACATCTTTTTGGATAGTGTAGAGTGTATCATGCATTCCTAATCCCACTATCAATATTCACCTCTCGGTCCTTCTATGAATAGCTAGACATCTAAATTAATCGTCACCTCTCGGTCCTTGAATTAATTTAGAATTCGAAAATAAACACATGAATCATGAACCTAATTAATTAATCCTAACATGCATCCTTAATAATATCAAACCCTAGAACCTGCTAGGGTTTCTAGCCACTCATCGCAGATAGAAATCCAAAAGAAAACATAATAAATTGCATAAAAGTAAAGAACTTACAAGAAAATAAAAGGGTTTCGTGTTTCCCAACTCTTAAAACTCTTAAAACTGAAAAATATGATGAGTCCTATGAAATAAATCCTATCAAATCTAGGGCTAAAGATATGAATAAATCTGATTTTCATCAAATTCCCGCACCTGCAGACCCGTGTCGATCGATGCAGATTGGCATCGATTGACGTGGCTCTCTCTTCGGCGTCGATCGATGTGGATTCACATCGATCGACGTGGTCTCTCGCCCCTTCTGCGCGGTCTCACGGTTTTGGCCATAACTTCCTCTCCCGAACTCCGATTGACCCGATTCTAGTTGCGTTGGAGAGCTAACTCAAAGCTTCATCCATTTACATGCGCCAATAGCCCGAATCCCTTGTGTGGAGGAACTCTTCACTGCTACTCTTACACGTCACTACTTTCGGAACGGCTTTCTCGTAAACTTAGGCCTAAAACCTGCAAAAACTCCAAGATGCGCATAATACCACCTAATATAGACTCATGCATTGAATATATATATAAACTCAATAAAACTACATAAAATAGTATAAAATAATATAGATAAGCGAGTAAAATAATGAGCTTATCAACCACTATAAATATCGTGTTTGTTTACTGTTTTATTGGTTTACTGTTTCTCGTGTTTATTTTTTAGACCTAGCAACCAAGTTGCTAGAGTATATCTTGATGAAACCCTAAGTTCAAGTTGAGCTAAACAATCTTGATAAAGAACTTAAGTGTACAAGTGAACATTATTATTCCGCTATATTTCGTGTGTGTTTGCTGTTTGTCTTCACCACGACGACTCTGATCTCGGGACCAACATATTCGATTAATGGATTGTTCAATTCTATTGATCTAAATCAGGTGCGTGCGGAAACTAAGGTTAATGACACCATGTTTTTGTCTATTGATTAGAGATTTTGTAAAAAGTCTATTGAAAACTTAACTTAGTCGAACAGTTCAAGAATTTAGTTTACATTTATACTTGAAGTGAGTTTTTTAGTTTTAAACTTGAGCGAGTAGAGTGTAAATAAAAGAGCAAAAATGAAAGTAGACAAAATGATGGAATTTTTACTTGCAAATTGAATTGCATAGTCCAAAGTTGTCAAGGACCGATTATTGGATATCAAAATAAATTTCTATGATTATGAAAGACATAGCATGCTCCTATTAAAATTGAATACAACATATAAGGATTTAAGAATACCTATATTATTCAAATATCTCAGAACTTGAGTGTAGGATTAAACCCTCGAACTCTTTGAATCCTTTCCACACAATAGATTTAATCCTACGACATGAAGAATTAAGTTTCTGATTTTATTAATAATAAAATCGATTGAGAGCTAGAAATGAATGAAAAGATCCTCCAGGTCTGATCTTCTGGTCTGTTTCCCTTGCTCCTATCCAGATATCTCGTGAAGATTGCTTCCAGATATTACACCAATCGAGAATCAAAATTCCTCATTTTTCTCTTGATGTATCCACTATTCATCTCCCTAATAATATGGTTCCGTGAATTGCAACTTATGATCTGAATTGTAGAGCTAAAGGGGTATTTATAATAGGAATCTGAATCCTATTGGGTTTTGAGCTTTTCATGGACCAGACCAAGAACCAATGTGCAAATAACATAGAAGGCATATTCAACCCATAATATAATTAATTAATAAGTAAATATTGATTCATGCCATTAGAGAATCAGCACTAACCTACCTCTTTTATTACCACGTTCTGAGGAACGATTTTGTATATCCACAAATTTAAGGTTACAAATATTCATTAATTAATTTAAGTTGACAAGCTTAAAATTAAATAATCTCTTTTATTCGTAAGTTATACCCCTCAACATTTTCATTTATGCTTGAACTTAATAAGCCTGCAGGACAATAGCGTTTCTGAGCTACTTAGGAAATGTCACTGTCATATACTGGATATGATTACCTAATTCTAGCTCCAGAAGTAACACACAAATTGATATCACCCAAGATGCAGGCATGCAAGTACATATAAGACTCTCCATCATAGCATCTTAAAGTGACACACAAGTTTGTATATTCTTCTCAACCTTTCATTAGGCTTTAGATTCCGTCAAGCCATCAAGATCAAGGTTCTTTTAATGTCAGATAAAAGAACCGATCTTAGTTAGGTCCTATCAATACATACTGAACGTACCATCATATCTATCAACCAAGATAAGCTACTTATTATAGAATATGCCGCAGTTTATACCAACAGTTTATCCTGGTAATATCTTAGTTGTGATATATGCTTGTATCTCAATAGGTCAAGCAATTCATACGATGTTTCATGATCTACTACGCATTGTATGATCACCCTATCGACAAGATAAGAGGATAATATTGTTCGCATTGTATGTTTGTTAATCAGGCAAGAAAATTGTATAATTGTATACAAGATATTAATGATTACCATCATATCAAATGAAACCGTTACCCATATATCAATCAAAATGCTTTGTGGTATACAAAAACCTGACAATCTCTCACTTATACTTAAAGCATCATGATGTGTTTTCCATAGTATACAATTTGTTAAAACAATTAGCTATCAATTGAACCACTGAGTGGGTTGCATCAACCACAGCCCAAATCAATGAATGTCTATCATAGCTTCTGTATTGAGCTTTTACAAATTAGGCAGCTAAAAATTTTTCCACTTTTTGCTCGATTGCAAGTCTTCTCTTACTTACTTAACTCTATATGTGTAGGAGAAACTAGAAACTGGAAGCTATGAAGATTGAGAAGACTAAAATCTAGTTTTTAAACTACAAACTAGAAAAGAATTCGAGAAAAGTCTAGTTTCATAACTAGATGTTGAAGAAACTCGAAACTAGAAATCAGAAGTCTAGTTTTGGAACTAGAAACTAGAAAAGAACTAGAAGACCAGTTTTTGGAAACTGGATTTTCACCTGTAAAGCTACACCGAAGGCATAAAACTAGAAACTAGTTTTTCGAACAAATATCGCAAAGGTTCATGGAAGAGTTTGTTAAGACCAACTACTCTGAAAAGACCAAATGTTGGATAAAGACCAACTGATTTCCTAAATGAAACACGAAACTAGAAAACTCGAGGAATTCAGTTTTACAGTTTCTAAGCTATGAAGAGCAGGTGAAAAGTGAGAAGATAAAAGGAATCTGAGTGGAACTCGAATCTTATCCAAGAATCCTTGAAGAATTTCTACCATTGATCATGATCAAGGAATCTACCAGTTATGGGTTCCTCGGACTGGCGAACTAGATCTGACAAAGCAGGTAAAAGTACACTGCACAAAAGCAAAAACAGAGCAAAGCAGGCTGCTAAAGAAGGAAAAGAATGGCGTTGATTGGACAACATGGTTTTTGTCTCTAACGGACATAAAATTCAAACGGTCCTCTAAATCCGCCTAATAATAGAAGACCACATCTTCAGAGGAGAGCACCTACCAATCTACTGAATCGAACACTCACACAAACAAGCAGAAACTCTGTCGAACTAAAAGCTCAAGCTCTTTTAAATTACTGCGTCCCTGTCAAGAATACGAGGTTTAACTTTCTAGCTCAAGCTATTCATTTGGTGTTATTACTTTTCAAGTAATATACCAACAATCAGTTTTCCTTATTAGAAATCCTGATTATCACGGGTAACTGCCAACCACAAGACGTTTTAGGAAGAACAATAAACGTCTCATTCTAGTTTAAAGGTTGCGAGGTGCGTCCTCACTTCAAGACTGAAGAATGAGTGGAACAAGTTTCTAAGCGAGTGCACTAGTAGACCGACGAACATTGGCATTTAGCGGGCTGGCTATAGATCGTGAGATCTTGTAAACTAATACTTAGTGAATTTCTGGATTAAGTTCCGAAGAGTGGACGTAGAACTTAAGGATCCGAACCACTATAAATATCTTGTCTCATTTATTGCTTTATTTAATTTTATGTAATCTACTTTTCAAGCTGATTTGAAACCTTCAATAATTTCTAAGTATTTAAGTGTATAACTGAAAATTGGTAACTTAAAAATATCACAGACAAAACTACCTAAATCAAGTTTTCGAAACTGAAAACTGGAAAACTAAGATCCAGTTTTAGGAAGTGCAAGCTATTTAAAACTTGCGCTGCACTAAACACTCTGATCTTGGGACCAACAAGTGGTATTCGAGCGGTATGTTCTTAAAGGCTGGTCGTTTTGAGTCTCTTAGGACCAGATCTATTTCCTTGCGCTCATTTTTTCTTATTTAGCTCAGGGTCATCAAGATGATGAACATCACCAAGCTTCCCAAGTACTCTGCATATAAGTTCGACATGTGGAAGAAGAGGTCTTTCATCATGTTGAAGAATATTCACCCAGAGATGGCTGAGGTGACAGCTAATGGACCACTGAAGATCACAAAGGTCAACTCCCATCTTGGAGGAACCGATGGTTCAGAAATTGTGGACAAGCCATATGCTGATTGGACAGATGAAGATAAGGCACGGGCACATCTTTACCCAATGTCCCATGAGCTGATTTTGGCATCTTTACCTAAAGCCTTGTAATATGATAATGCCAAAGAAGTTTTGGGTTTTCTTAGTACTCTGCCAAGAAATTGATAAAATGAAGCGCAACAAGATGCAAATTTATGTGGAAAAGGAGAATCTGTCCAGATGCTTCATGGAGAATATATAAGATCAATGAAAGCTAGGTTCAATGCAATTGTATGCAAACTGAAAAACATGGAGAGAGAGAGAGTACACTGTTGTTGATCTCAATGCAAAAATCCACTCAAGAATGCCCAAAGAGGGCTGGTTTGTCTAGACTACCTGTTTAAAGGAGAAGGATTTGTCCATGATGATGACCAAGGATATATTTTCCCAACTACAGGCACATGAATGAGACATGCAAATGGTCAACAAGAATGAACCAGTCCGAACTGCCAGTTCACCAACTTCTAATGCTAAGGATGTTGCCTTCTTCGTAAATAGGGACTTCCAGAGGAGACCAAAGAAGTCATATACTTGATAAACTTAGTGGTCAGGTATCAACAAAAAAGGATGCTCATCCATCATCATACTCTCACAATAAGGAAGAGGAGACTTCAGTTGCTGAAATGGAGAAACAGATGAGATTACTAACCAAGCTCATTGAGAGAGCGAAGGCAAAAGTTGAAAGTTCAAAGGGAGATGATCAAAGATTCATTACAAAAGCACCAAAAACATGTTTTGAGTGCAATTCTTCCAACCACCTAAAATATTATTGCCCTCTAGTTGATAAAGAAGAGAGAGAAATATTGAGGAAACTTTTTGAAAAGAGAGCTTCCAAAGCTGTTGCCAAAGTTATGCCCTCTAGGACTGAAGTACCTGACATTCCTGACAACGATGATAGTTAATACACATTGGATGATGAGTCGGAGAAGGAAGCTCTATTAGTCTTCATGATTGTGATAGAAGACGATGCTTCAGACAAGGATACTAAAGAACCAAGAACTGCGGAACTGGTAACTAATTCCCAACTAGTTTCTAGTTCTTTTTCATGCATAGACGACAACACTGAATCTCTTTGCTCGGATTCAGATGATGTTTCCCTAAAAAATCTTTTAATAGAATTTGGAAAATTTCATGAATTAGAAAATGTTTTAGTCAGTTAAAACACCTCACTGAAATTTTAAGTTTCTACTTTGACCGAGGAGATTGAAAAATCTAGGTCACACAGTGAGGAACTGACAAAAGTGAGAGAAGAACCTTCCCTTTTGCTTAAATTTTAAAATTATTTCTCAGGATTGTGACTCTGTGAAATCTAAGATTCTTCGATCATAACTCGTTTGTGAAGAGGATTCATCCAAGTAGTTGAACAACTACTTGATGTCTCAGCCCAACCAAATTTCATTTTCAAGGACTAGGAAGAATACTCGCCTGGGACCGATTTTTTTAGACTCTTTCAAGAGACCAGTTCTCAAGAAGAAATTGCACATACCCACTACTCCTTCTTCTACATTGCACCCAAATAGTATTTATTATTACATAAGGAAGGGTAAGGTTGAAAAGAAATCACCATAAATCAAGGTGAAGAATGTCTTGATTCCAAAAGGGTGGATTCCAAAGACTAATACTACAAAACCTGCAAAAAATCGAGTACCTAAAGTCTAATTTCTTTTGTGATGCAGGTACAGGGACATCAAAACCACTTCTTGAAGAAAAGAAGAGCCTGAATTCTAGACAGTGAGTGTTCCGCGCATATGATGAGAGAAAGGGATTTGCTCACAAAACTTGTAACGGCTAGGGGACCATAAGTTGTGTTTGGTGACAACTCAAAGGGACGAGTCTTTGCAAAAGGATGGTGGAGTACAATGGAATTACAATCAAGAACGTATCCTTAGTCATTAACCTCAATTATAACCTACTAAGCATTAGCCAACTTAGTGAGAATGGTTATGAGGTGACTTTTGTTGAGTCTAAGTGCCAAATCAAATATAAAGATTCTAAAAGGATTATACTTAGAGGCATTAGAAAAGGAGGTCTTTATGTTTTAGATTGCGAAAGTGGTCACAGTGGCACATGCCTTGTTGCAACCAGTTCCTCGGAAGGTACAAAGTAGCTATGACACAAATGATAAAACCACCTCAAATTTAACTCGATCAGACATCTGGCAAAGCATAAACTAGTTGAAGGTCTGCCCCAAGCTGGATTAAAGAAGGATGGTATTTGCAAGGCGTGCTAGCTTGGAAAGCAAATAAATGTTTCACTAAAGAAATGTCCAGTTACTGCGAGCACTGACAGGATTCTGGAATTGCTTTACATGGATTTGTTTGGACCATTTAAGCCACCCACGGTCAGAGGAAATAGATATACTCTTGTGGTTGTTGATGACTACTCCAGATACACACGGTGATGTTGATAAGTGTTGGGATTATATACTGAAAGCATATATGATTAAGTGTTTTGTACACTGGTCTTCATGTATGTTGCCGCAACAATACTCGCTGTCTGATAGAACAAACATACAACGAACCATAATATCCTATTATCTCGCCTATAGGGATGATCATATGGTGTGTAAGAGATCACAGAGGATCATATGAATCGTTTGACCTAGCGAGATATAAACAGTATCACAGCTGAGACAGTCCCTGGATAGGCTGTCGGTCTAAGCTGCGGCACATCAGTTCATAAGTGGGCTTATCCTAGCTACTTGATGTGTCGGTACATAGTTATGTATTGATGGGATCAACAGTAGGATGTGCCATTCTCATTGACATATGAATGAGCCAGATCCCTAACATACTTCCTATGATCTTAAACCTAACTGAAGGATAAGGGGCACACACAGATTGACCGCACTTTGATTTACCATGGTGGCGAGTCTTACATGTACTCTTATACCCGTATTTTGGGTGTTGGCAATTTGTGTGTGGCCTGCTTAGTCTGGACGTTTAGGTAAGCATATCCGTTTCAGGATGGTGACATTCCCTGAGGAGCTCACAAGGTTCATTATGCTAAACCCTGCAGGTTGAATTGTTTAATTCAGGCATAAATGAAAAAGGGTGAGTGGCATTACTCAGGAAATAAGAGATTAATTAATTGTGGCTAATTGTCATAAGCCAAATTAATTAATGAATGTCTAAAACCTTAAATATGTGGATCATGTTAGTTTGGTGCAACCCGTTCCTAATAACGTGGTAATAAAGGGGCGAGTCAGCATTGTTACCGTGGTGAAGGTTAAAACAATGTTTTATTAATTAATTATGTTCTGGGTTGAACAAGGAAGGACTAATTAATAAAGAGGGCCCACTTTATTATTTGCATCTGATCCCTGGTCTGGCCCATTAACTGCTCAGAGCCCATTAGGGTTAGGGTTTCTCAAAACCCTAGCACTATATAAAGCCCTTCTCTCTATCAGATCATTAGTGTTGTGATAACTAGGGTTTCAGTATATTGAATTTTGAGAGAGAACGGCGGCGGCTGATCCGGTGGGAGGAACTTGATCGATTCCTCCAGATCTCGGATTCAACTTGGTGGATAATCCTCACCAGATTTCCAAGGAGCAAGGGAACAGATCAGAAGATCAGATCTGTAGGAACAACTGTTCATCGCCGGCGTTCAGATTCAAATCCAGGTCTATTTCATCGTTATTGGCTTCGATCTAGATCTGTAGATCAAACGGTGAAATCAGGTATTCTCTAAATCCATCCCATGCAATTAATTTTGTAGGAGCATGCATAGGATTCGCATGATTTATTTAATTGAAATTTGTTCCTGGTATCCTAAGAACGATCCTTGGCAAGTATTTAATTAATGGCAACTCGTGTTGTCCATCCTAGACTCAAACCCTACAATTGGTATCAGAGCCAGGTTCATATTCTTAGGCTCTATCTTGAATAGATTGAGATTAAATAAATATGTATATTCATGGATGGATTTAAATTGCCGTGGATGTTTTTATTCTCGTGGCCTTCTCGTTTTTTGGATCTGTTTTTCACCAAGAGAAAATCCGTGGTTAGATTTGATAGAAAATTATGTAATAGATTTTAGATCTATTTTTTTGTATTTTCTTTAATTTTCAAATCTGTAAAATCTGAGATCCGGAGGAACGAAGAAACGAAGAACACAGTTCAGATCTACGACAGTTTGAGTAGCAGTTTCAGCCCAGGAGCAGAACTCGCCGGCGGTTGCGCCGCTGGCGGCGACGGCATCGGGCGGCGGCAGCAGGGTGGCGGCGACAGGCAGAACGCCTGTGGTTGGGCCGCGCCCAGTCTTCTTGTCTGTTGTGCGCAATTCCGGCGAGCTCCCAGGGTCCGGCGAACCAGCAGCAGGTGCGCAGAGATCCGGTCGAGGCGGCGCAAACGGGTGGCGGCGGCGGGGAATCTTCCCTGCGGCTAGGCCGCACCCGTCCTTCTCTCTCCCTGTCGCATCTTCGTCGCAAGACGATGACGATGGTGGCTGTTGTCGGAGATGGAGGCCGCGTGCGAGCTCTCTGCGAGCACCGGCGAAGGGCGAGAGAGCTGCCGGGGCTGGCCACACGCGAGCCACTTGCGCGCGGTGGTGGGCGTAGCAGCGCAGCCTTGCTGCGTTTGCTCTGCTGCTTTGCCCTCTGTGATTCGCCGGCGACGCTGGTTGTTGGCGACGGCGATCGGGCGCGTCTGGGCTGCGAGCATGGCTGGCAGCGATGCCTGGAGTGCGAATTCCGGTGGCCGGCCGCAGGCGGCGCCGGAAAGGCGGCTAGGGCTGGGGGCTGAAGGGTGGCGGCTAGGGTTTTCCCAAACCCTAGGGTTTCCAAGCCCGGGCCAGAAATCGGGCTCCTCAGCCCGGAGGCGGCCCGCAGTCTGAAAATTAGGGTTTGGCACTCCTTTTGGGCCTGAAGCCCTAATTGAAGCCCAATTGCTGTTAAAGCAATTCAAATCAGATTTCAAGTCAGACGGAGGCCCAGTTTGAAGATCTGTATTGCAATTAAATCTTGTAATAGTTAGATTTAATTTATTTCAGTTGTAATCGCATGTCCACGAGAATTTATTTGTTTATTTATTTATTCTCGTATGGATGTGATTTATTATTTGCGCACTAGTAAATAATAGGAAGCATGATTATTTGCTTTAATTATTTACAGTTATAAGCATGTTGCAATTTAAATTTTGAGCATGTCTTATGTGATTTATTTTATGTTTTAAATTGTGTCTATAAATTCCGGAATCATATTAATTTATGATGGAATTTTGGGTTGACATAATTTATGGCAACATAAAATAATGTGTGCGCATGAAACCTTTAGAATTAAAAATACTAAGCTGGATTTTGGTTCTTTTCTAACCAAGATCATTAGACCTCCACAAATACGACTTCTCATTAGAAGTGGGGCATCTCGAAGCGTAAACGTCTACTCAAGTAGCTTGCGTTAGAGGTCCCTCACCAGTTCTAGTGCGATGAGGTTTCTAAATAAAACATTTAGTTTAAGATGAGAAGTGGGAGCCTCTGAGCAAACGTCTACTCAAGTAGCTTGCATTGAGACAACTTTCACTGATCTAAGATTAAACTAAATGAGATAACAAAGGATGGGAGGGGCATGCGGTATGGGTCCAGTACGTATGCTAAATCGCCCTAAACATCTGGAGTTAGGCTTGTGGTTATTCTGGCTTAGATGTTGCCTGGAGCACAACTCATGAATGAGATCCCTGCTCCGGATAGGTAACATGGTCTTAAGATCTCCAATATTAATTTCTTTTTCTTAAGATACCTGGCATGTTAAGAAATTAAAGTACCTATTTTGGTCTGGTTGAGCGTTTGCCGTAAACGTCTACTCAAGTAGCTTGCGGTGAATTAGCTTGGGCAATTGGAGGAAGCAAATTGCATTGTTTTATCTAAAGGTTCTATGCATATTTGTTTCAATTGTTCGCAGTATGTGCTTACTTTAATTCGCTTATTTGTTTTCTTATATGTCTATGAACAATGTCATTAATATCCTCGCTCAAAATTCTCTCAATGGTCCGAATTTCCTTGAATGGAAACGTAATTTGGATTATATCCTAGTTGCGGAAGAACACAAGTTTGTCCTTACTGATCCTTGTCCGCCAGTCCCAGCTGCTGATGCTACTGCCGAGCAGCAGCAGTCTTACAATAAGTGGATCAAGTCTAACAATGTAGTGAAATGCTACATGATGACCACTATGAGTAAGGTACTGCAGCTGCAGCATCAGCATTATGATAAGGCCTGTGAGATCATGGATAATCTAACAGCGACTTATGGGGTGACGGACAGAACTGTCAGATTCAATCTCATGAAGGAGATTGTGAGTAAGAAAATGTCTGAAGGCAGTTCAGTGAGAGAGCACGTGGTTGCCATGACTCACCTCATGGATGAACTAACGTTGCATGGTGGTGGTATCGACGCGGAAGCCCAAGTCGATATCATACTAAACTCTCTTCCCAAGTCTTTTGAAAACTTCAGGTTGAATGCTGTGATGAACAAGAAGGAGTATACTCTTAATGAGTTACTCAGTGACTTGATGGCAGCACAGTCCCTGATGGAACCCAAGAAAGCAGTTTCGGTTTCTTCCGGTAGCCGGTCTGCTGCTCCTAATCGAGCAAAATCTAAGAGAACGGCTAGGAATAAAAACAAGAAAACTGCTAGTGGGAACAATGGAGTTTATGCTCCAAAGAAAAAGGCTGGGAAAGTTAAAGGAAAGGGCAAGTGTTACCGCTGTGGCAAGCTAGGACACTGGAAAGCAAATTGTCCAGGTGTAAACACCAATGGACGAGGTACGTCATCATTTACATGTTTAGTATCAGTTTTTCTACTCCTTGTGAGTAGTGGTTACTGTGAGTACTAATCATGTTTTGGCTGCACTGTGCAGAGAATCAAGCTGGTGATAATGCTTGAGGATGACGAGATTACCAACTCCAAGGAAGATGCTAGAGATCGTTCTCAAGCTGTTGGAGTTTCTTGCTTCAAGTTTATGTTTAAACTTTGTTTTAGATCAAGTTTCAGAAGAGATATTGGTTTTGTTTTGATAAACAAGTTTTCATCTATTATGGATTATCAGTTATTCAGATAGATTATTTTTCTATCATGCATGAATAACAGTGTTTTCTATTATAGATGATTGTCTCTTCATTACTTGATTACATAAACTGTCAGTGTTCTAAGGTATAATTTAAAGAATCTCTATAGAGATAGGTTGCATCAGTCTAAGTAGTTTTAAGTAATTCATGGAATTATGGATTCAATCCAGGTATTCCTAAGAATGGTACTTATGATAACTACTTGGAGGTATAAGATGGTGACCAGGCCTTTTAATAGGTGATTGTATCTCTATAGGTTATTTCGTGTTTGCTCTGGTTTGTGGTTTGAGTCTACTTCCGCAGTTGCCTTAACAGGCATCGATGCTGTAATCATTTAAGATTTGGATATGTTTATCTAGTTCACTACAAGTCTTAGTCTCTTGCTTTAATCAAGAGCGTTCAAGACTAAGGTAGAGAATAAGTTAAACAAGACCGTAAAATCATTATGGTTCATTCATAATGGTGTATCTTAAGTGATGTGCTTTTACAGTATCTGGCAGAGCAAAGGGATTGCATCCTAGTTAACTACACTTATTATTCCTCTGGTTGGAATGGTGTAGGTAGAACGAAATAAAAATTCTTTAAAAGTTTATAAGTTATGCCAGCTTTGCCAAATTTTCGTTTTTGGGAAGAGCGCCAAACACAGTTGTATGTTTGCTTAATCTAGTGTCTTCTAAATCGGTTCCAATTACCCTAGCAGACCTTGACTCTGTCAAAAGGGCAATGATGGGTAATTCGGCTGTTAAGCTGATATAGGAAACTGATTGGTTAGAAGAAAGGTTTAAGCTAGTACTGTTTTGTGGGCTATTCCAAGTAAACGAAAAAGATGGTTGCTTTGTGTGTCCTAAGTACAAGCAAGTTGTATAGGATGCAACCATGAATCCAAATGTGAGATTGTTCTCTAACGTTTTAGAGAAGACAATTCAAATCCATCAGGAAATACCCCGTGGCATATTGAGCATACCTTGGAAGGTATGGTACCAATTGCACGGTCACCTGTGTAAGGTGGTAAACCACAAATTAATGCACCATTAACTGACAACGTAAAAGGAGCATCGTTGCAGTGGGAGGTTGCCTTAACAGGCTTAATGGTACTAGTTCGTGGAAATAGTCTCTGGACTTGTTCCCAGCTAAATGAACGACATCGTACTTATCCCTTAAAGCGCAATGAAGCTGTTAAGATAAAAGATACAGTTTAATGACATCAAGTCATGGATTCAGAAATGAATCAGTAAAGGTTATGGTTGTGTATCAGGATCAGTGATTGCCAAATAGCTTACCAGCTATAAGTAACTGATTGATATACAAGGAAAGAAATGCTCGAATGGTAACCTAGTATATTCGAATATCTAGGTTAGTGAGTAAGGTATGTTTCACAACAGGACTTTCTCACTGGTTGCAACTGTTAAACCCATTCGAATTCTTTTAACCATAACAGCACATATGAATCTAAATATCTGGAAGATAGATGATGTCATCCGTATTTTATAAATGGGTACCTTGATAAAAGGTGACGACATCTGTATGCAACAACCAGATAAGTTATGTGCAAAGCATCATGTCTGGAAGCCAAGGTAGTTCAAGTATGAACTTAAGGGAGCTTCAAAGTCATGAAACAGACATTTCGATATTGTCTATCGAGAATGAGAGTTTCATGTACCAGTTATGTGTCAGCGGAAGCGTGGTTTTCCTTGCACATTATGTAGATGGTATTTTCACATTCGGAAACGGTGTGGAGATATTGTCAGGCATAAAGGATGGTTATCCGAACAGTTTCAGAAGTAGGACTTATGAGATCTTGGAACATCTTTTGAATTAAAGTCTTGTGTGGTCACAAGAAAATGATGTTCAGGTATCTCAAGTCGCTTAAATTGATTCTGTGGTGTATCGTTCATAGCAAGAAAGATTGTTATCTTTCTATATTGTAAATGAACGAAGTTAGATATCTGTTATGCTATAAACATGTTAAACAGATATCAGTTCAATTCTGGATAGGCTTATTGGTTAATGAATGAGCCTTGTGAGTTGAATGGCATCGGATATCCAGGAGGATCATAAGGAAAGGAAATCGACCTCTAACTATGTGTTGGCCTTGGAGGAGGAGTTATAGGAATCTAACACAGAAGTGTGTTGTGGATTCCGGTATGAAGGCTGAGTTTTTGTCAGCTTCATTAGCTTCGCAAAAAGCAGTATAGCTCCGATGCCATCCTCTAGAGGTGTGTGTTCTGAGTTTGCCTAATTAAATCACAAGGAATTGTGATTATGTTGGTGCAATGACAAACTCAAAGGAACCCAAGACTCACAAGGTGGTGAAACACATAGGATGTGTGGAATCACATCATACGAGAAATCGTGACAAGAGGTGACGTGAATGCAGTAGGAGTGATTGACAGTATAGACACACTTAATACTTTGGTAAAGCAATGGTATTATGCTTTAAGTATAAGTGGGAGATTGTTGGGATTATATACTGAAAGCATATATGATTAAGTGTTTTGTACACTGGTCTTCATGTATGTTGCCGCAACAATACTCGCTGTCTGATAGAACAAACATACAACGAACCATAATATCCTATTATCTCGCCTATAGGGATGATCATATGGTGTGTAAGAGATCACAGAGGATCATATGAATCGTTTGACCTAGCGAGATATAAACAGTATCACAGCTGAGACGGTCCCTGGATAGGCTGTCGGTCTAAGCTGCGGCACATCAGTTCATAAGTGGGCTTATCCTAGTTACTTGATGTGTCGGTACATAGTTATGTATTGATGGGATCAACAGTGGGATGTGCCATTCTCATTGACATATGAATGAGCCAGATCCCTAACATACTTCCTATGATCTTAAACCTAACTGAAGGATAAGGGGCACACACAGATTGACCGCACTTTGATTTACCATGGTGGCGAGTCTTACATGTACTCTTATACCCGTATTTTGGGTGTTGGCAATTTGTGTGTGGCCTGCTTAGTCTGGACGTTTAGGTAAGCATATCCGTTTCAGGATGGTGACATTCCCTGAGGAGCTCACAAGGTTCATTATGCTAAACCCTGCAGGTTGAATTGTTTAATTCAGGCATAAATGAAAAAGGGTGAGTGGCATTACTCAGGAAATAAGAGATTAATTAATTGTGGCTAATTTTCATAAGCCAAATTAATTAATGAATGTCTAAAACCTTAAATATGTGGATCATGTTAGTTTGGTGCAACCCGTTCCTAATAACGTGGTAATAAAGGGGCGAGTCAGCATTGTTACCGTGGTGAAGGTTAAAACAATGTTTTATTAATTAATTATGTTCTGGGTTGAACAAGGAAGGATTAATTAATAAAGAGGGCCCACTTTATTATTTGCATCTGATCCCTGGTCTGGCCCATTAACTGCTCAGAGCCCATTAGGGTTAGGGTTTCTCAAAACCCTAGCACTATATAAAGCCCTTCTCTCTATCAGATCATTAGTGTTGTGATAACTAGGGTTTCAGTATATTGAATTTTGAGAGAGAACGGCGGCGGCTGATCCGGTGGGAGGAACTTGATCGATTCCTCCAGATCTCGGATTCAACTTGGTGGATAATCCTCACCAGATTTCCAAGGAGCAAGGGAATAGATCAGAAGATCAGATCTGTAGGAACAACTGTTCATCGCCGGCGTTCAGATTCAGATCCAGGTCTATTTCATCGTTATTGGCTCCGATCTAGATCTGTAGATCAAACGGTGAAATCAGGTATTCTCTAAATCCATCCTATGCAATTAATTTTGTAGGAGCATGCATAGGATTCGCATGATTTATTTAATTGAAATTTGTTCCTGGTATCCTAAGAACGATCCTTGGCAAGTATTTAATTAATGGCAACTCGTGTTGTCCATCGTAGACTCAAACCCTACAATGAGAACTAAAGATCAAGTTAAAATCCAGCTTCCGGAACTGATTATGAGGGTTCAGAATGACAAAGGAGTGATTTTGAAGAGAATAAAGTCTGATAATGTAACGAAATTTTCAACAGTCTATTGATGGATTACAGCGCAAATATTAGAATCGGCCACGAAAGATCCACTCCAAGAACTCCTCAACTCAATGGCCTTGCTGAGAGAAAAAATAGAACACTCAAAGAAACAGTGAGGACCATGCTCGCAGAAACCAGTTTAGGTGAATGTTATTGGGGAGAAGCGTTGATGACTTCATGCTATACTCAGAACAGATGTGCCATTATCAATCATCATCACAAAAATCCTACGAGGTTTACCATGGTCATAAGCCTTCTATTGCTCATCTACATGCTTTCGGTTCACCATGTTATGTTCACAATAATGGAAAGTCGAAATTGAATACCTTCAGTACCAAAGCTGATGAAACAGTGTTCCTCGATTATGGACGCCCTTCGTACAAGGGATATTGGGTACTCAATCAAACTACGAGATTTGTGGAGATAACATGTAATGTTGAATTTTATGAGACTAATTTAGTGCGCAGAACCTTAAAAGAACTGGAGCTAAACACTCAAGAGATCAAGGATGTCAATGAGAAACTGATTAATGATAACGAATATACTTGTCTAGTTTCTCAGACTAGATCAATGAACAAAATGCCAAGTTCACCAGCTGGCTCAGCTGGATTACAACCAACCGAAGGGGCCCATGATGCTATAGAACTTGCTGAGGCTTTGGATTCCAAAACCCTAAATACATGCACAAATCTAGGGGGAATTCAAATTGGAAATGCTCAACCGAAAGAAATCATTCAAGAAGATAAAAACTGGAAACTGAAGAAGGAAAAACTTGAGAAGAAGGAACAAAGGAAACTATTATTTTATTTTCTATGCAGTATCCAGTTTTGGAAGATCAACCTTCAAGAGAGAAAGAACTAGTTTTAGATTCTTCACTAACTTTTGTTCTAGTTTCATAAACTAATTTTCACGGTTTTTATACTCAATCAATCGAAGTCAGCCAGCTCCAGAAGCCAAGATGGTTGAAATATCACCTAAAAGATGCAGTTTTGGAGAATATTGCAAATCCAGTTCGCACCCACCAAGGAAGTGCTTTGATGTTGTGTTTTATCTCTCAACAATCAGTACCGATGAAGATTGAAGATGCCTTACAGTCGACAAATTGGATCAATGTGATGCAAGAGGAGTTAGCATAATTCACTCGCAATAATGTGTAGCATTTGGTGGATAGACCAACACACCAATCAGTTATGGGAACCAAATAGGTGTTCAAGAACAAGTGAGATGGAACTCGCAAGATCGTGATGAAAAAATCTAGATTGGTTGCCAAAGGATATGCACAGTGCGAGGGCATAGTTTTTTATGAGACATTTGCGCCAGTTTCTAGACTAGAGGCCATTCGATTGTTGTTGGCATAGGTTGCACATCATAATTTCATAGTTTTTTAAATGGATGTGAAGAGTGCTATTCTCAACAAGGAACTGAAAGAAGAAGTATATGTTCAATAGCCCCCAGGCTTCATGGAAGGGAATCAAGTTTATAAACGGAGGAAAGCTTTATACGGGTTCAAGCAAGCACCCAGAGCGTGGTATGACACACTTTTCCAGTTTCTTCTCAAAAATGGATTTGAGAAAGGAAAAATTGATAGAACTTTATTCAAAATTAAGGATGGAACTAATATCTTACTAGTCCAAATTTATGTTGATGATATCATTTTTGGTTGCAAGAACTTGGAGCTATGCGAGAAATTTTCCCAGTTGGTGCAAAGTAATTTTCAGATGAGTATGATGGGTAAGATAACATATTTCCTCGGTCTATAAGTGATACAAACTAAAGGAGGAATTTTCATCAACTAAAGGAAATACACCAAGGATTTGATCAACAAGTTTTTCCCAGAGAAAACTAAAACCTTGAGGATTCCTATGAGCCCCATTCTCAGATCAATCTTGATGAAGATGGATATCCAGATAACCCAACTAGCTACAAACGAATCATAGAATTAGTGTTATATTTGATCAGAGCAGGCAGGATATCTCTTATGTTATTGGAGTTTGTGCGAGATTTCAAGTCAATCCTAAGAAATTGCACATGGAAGCTGCCAAGTGGATTTTGAAATACCTTAAAAAAATTGAATCCTTATATAAGGTATCATAAAAATGACGAACTAAATTCAAGTGGTTATTACGATTCAGATTTTGGAGTAGAATAGATCGAAAGAGCACAAGTGGAACTTGACAGTTCCTAGACTATAAACTGATTAGCTGGTTTAGCAAAAAACAACATTTTGTAGCTAAATCCACCACCGAAGCTGAATATGTAGTCGCTATCAGTTTTTGTGCTTAAGTGTTTTAGATTAAGCAGCAATTGATGGATTATGATGTCGAAACTGAATGTGTGCCTATATATTGTGATAAAAGTTGTGTTATGTGCATTATCAAAAATCCAATTCACCATTCGAGGAAAAAGCACATAGGCATCTGTCATCATTTTATCCAGGATCATGTCGAGAAGAAAGATATATATATGGAATACATCAGAACGGATGATCAATTGACATATATCTTCAACAAACCACTGGCAGAAACTAGATTCAAAGAATTATGTCTCAAACTTTGTTTACTTGATTTTGATGAAATTTCAATTGAAGAGGAGTAGATGGGGATTAATACTGATTCCTAGCTCTTAGTATTCAGTTCTTGGATTTCACACTTAACCATTTTCTATAACAAATGGTATCGCTGAAAAAACTGAAGAACTAAAATTTTAAAACAAGTTCCTTGTTTATTGTTTGGAGTTCATTCAAACAAGGTTGGAGAATTAAATCGAGTTCAAGCTCTCTGTTTAGGAACTGAAAAACTGGATTGAAAATAAATTTTCAGAGCAAGAGGTGGGACATTTAAATTCAAATTGTGACTTGTCTCACAAGCTACAGTAAATGCAAAGCCAGCAGTAGATCAATCCAAACGTACCACATATCGAGACCCACTCCCCCACGTACAATTGTTGCAGACATTTCAATAGATGCCATCTCCCAACCGTTGATCGTGTGTGGATGAAGCAATCTTGACAGTCCAGTTTGCAATTAAGTTTCTACAAATAAGCAAAGGGTTTCTCGCATTTATTCCTACTAACATTTCACTTCTGCAAACATTCGAAATCTTATTATACCCAAAGAATTGAAAGGCATTCAAGTTGACCAAGACATTCATTCCCACATTTATTTCAAACCACCTGCATTCAAGATGTCTAACAGAACATCTACAGAGAATCCCGAGCACGGGACATCAACTTCTGGCCAAACAAGGTAGTTCACTGTGAGAGACGACATTCCTCACACTAAACTTGTAAAAATTGCAAAAGATGAAGAGTCAGCTATAAATCTGACAATGGAACAGAGGAGGGCTGCCCAAATTTATGAGGAGAAGATCCTGCTTTGGGAGGAGTCAAAGAAAGTATGCCCAGACTCTCGTCTGGTGGAGAAATTGTGAAATGCGGAACTTGTCTACTACTTAACTGTATATCCTAAACGATTCCATTCATTTATGGTGGCAGAGTTCTATGCCAATGCTATGATTCCCAAAGATGAAAGATCCATCAGCACCACAATGGTCGGAGTACCACTCAGGGTTCACCCCCAGTTGCTGAACAGGATGTTCGAGTTAAAGAACAATGGTGCAGATGTTGCTTCCTATCAATGTGGAGTTAGAGAAGAGATGGAAGATCATTGGAAAAACTTGAAGAAGCCATCTATCATAACTGCTTAGAAAGTCTCCACCAAGACATCAGAATTGGATAGCTTCTACAAATTTTTGGGGGGATATTGCCATTAAGATGCTTCAGTGTGAAGTGGATTCACACTCTGAACTGAGCAAGAAAAAATATTGCATTTTGATGGCTATAGATGATGAGATATGTGGAAACTGGACCGAATTTATTTTTCAAAGGATGCTGGAGAATGTTAAAAAAAAAATTCCACCTTACCCAGCTACGGAGTTTTTGCTACTGGAGTCAGTTTTGGCCTTAAATCAGTTTATGATCGAAAAAATGGTGCGCATAACAGATGAAGGCAAAGCATTGTTTGCCACAAACTTCATTCCCCCCAACAATGATATTCAAGAAATCTTAAGTAGTGAAACTGAGAGAATTGAAGCAGAGAAAGAGGATAGCTTTGAGAAAGCGATGAAAGATTTTCCTACTCTTACCAACCTTGGAGAAGTGACCAGCAAGTCAACCAGTTCCAGGAGGTCACTATCACCAACTTAAAAAAATCCAAGTCCCAAAAGGCAGAAATTGGCGTCTCAAATTGAGAAAGGCGAAGGCACACCCAACTAGGGGAGAGGTGATACTTTTGCAAGGAGTACAACTCTAATTTCTATGAAGCAACCTAGATCATCTCCTACCAAATCAAAGAAAACCTTGATGGAAGGATAGAGGGAGTGCAGAGAAAGGGTGACCTTGAAAACAAGGATGGAAGAAGAGAAGAAGAAGGACGATGCAGCTAAAAGAGCTGAAAAGGGAAAGGAGAAAGCTATAGAGATACCAATGAAGAGGAAGGGGGATAGCTTTGATCCCACGAAGATAAATCCTATGAAATAACTGGAACTTAGGGAACTAGTTGCCACTGTTTTTCCCAATCCCACCTCTGGTCAACTCCTTGATACTCTCTACAGGGAAGCCACTAGACAAGAACAAGTTTCTGAGGAAAGAAGAATTGTAGAGATTTTTTTCGATCCGGACATTGCTACAACTAAGGAACGAGTGACCAACCCAGAACAACTAGTGAAGAAAACTGTTGAGATTATTGTACACATGCAATGGGGTTCCACAAATTCTCATGAGGAAGTGTAGGCCACGTTAGGGGGTGGCAACATATCTGTTGAAGAAACTAGAGTGACCACCCCTGTAAAACTGGCGGGATCTAAAACTGGAGAGGACAATGTTCAAACTTGAACAACCTCCTCTGGTTCAAAATTGGAAATCTGAAAGGGAGGTAAAACTGATATACTTGATGTTGATTATCCTTTAACCTCTTCAGATGTCTCATCTTCAGATATAGAGTCAGAAGCTCTCACTGGTCTTCATGAAGTCTTCCGCTACACAAGAGATAAGCAAAGAATATGGAGACATCATCTATGGTACAAGAGGGAAAAGGAGAGGATCAACAAGCTCAACTAGTTTCCTACCTACATAATCCCATTTAGTGTGCTGCCACGTCCTAAATTCTCGGCCGAAAGGCTTAAAAGCTGGTGCCCACTCATTGACGAAAAGGATGTTGGAGATTCCAACTTGATTCTATGGGCTGCAGAGATTTTTTAGAAAATTAAAGATCAAGTTACAGAGAGGCCATGCTACTATATTCTGATATTCTTGAAGAGGACAGTATGATTGCCATTGACTTAAAAGTTGAATTCTGAAGATGGTGACGATTTGATATCGTGAAGCATGAACTGGATGAGGCGGAGAGGCCGATCGTGCAGGCAAGACAAGGCCTCACCTTCTGGAGGTTAGAAGAGGTTCGGGCCAAGGAGTGGAGTGGCCAAACTGAAGGAAGACAACTAACAGTGGACCAAACTAGACAAAGATTGCTCTATATTCGAGCATACAAATTTTGAATCTTGCCTATTAGGGAGACAAGTAGACTACCTCCAACTGATTCTATCTATATTCCAGAAACTCCAGTTCCTGCACAGGATGCTCATCAAGAAGAGATGCAGGCTACTGAACAAGCTCCTGAAGATTATTAAAGTATTATCGACGCAAAACTGGAGAAGGTCAGGAAGATTGCAGCCTATCAAAGGCGATTGGAGGAAGAGACGGAAAAGGCTAAACTAGAAAAGGAGGAGATGGAGCAAGTTGTTTCTCTATCTCATGAACTAATCTTGATTTCTACTATAGAGAAGGCAGCCAAAACAATTCAAATGATTCAGGAGCAAGCTCAACAACTAAGAGAGGTTGCAAGACTCATTCATAGACGCCCGTACTTGAACAATGTATGCTCCATTTGGCAGAAGAAAAGGCCAAGAAGAAAGTTGTAGAAGAGGCTAAAAGACTAAGGCAAGAACTGGGAGACAAAGAAGAAGAATCCAGAAGACTCCTCAGTGGCGTGACACCAGTTACTCCGGTCATCAACGTTTGTCTTGAAAAACCAATAATTGAAAAGTCAGATGATGAACCTTCAATTCAAGCCACAACCAATTATTCCCACTCTTCCATAATCTCTGAAGTCAAGAATTTTGTCAAATCAAAATTGGAGGTTATCAGGTAAGAAACCCAAGAGGTGAAGGCAAAGCTGGAAGAGAAAGAGCAAAAAGATGCCCAGACTATGGAGGTTGTCTCCTCCCTTAATTTGTCAATGGAAACTCTATTTGATGTTGTCAAAAAGGGGGAAGAAGAAAAGAAAAAGGACGAGAAACTAAAGCGTGAAAGAGAAGAAGAAGAAGAAGAGAACAAGATGAGAGAGGTTAAGGAAGCTGAGAGAAGGCAGATAGAGGAAGCAAAGGAGAAATGGAGGGATCCTCGGTTCCAAGCAATGATGGAGTTAGCACAGAAAATCACAGATCCTAAGCCTTCATCCTAATCAGAACAGCTCCGTATGTTTTTGAGTTTTTGAACTTTTCGTCATCTAGTTTTCAATTTTTATGTACTTGTAACATATTACATTTAATGAAAAACTAGAAACTAGTTTGAAGACAAACTCTCATTGTCTCTCTCTCGCCCTTATAGCTCTAATTCATTAGCTGAATTCACATTTTCTAGTGTGATCAGCATTCTCATTTACACTATATGTTAATTATTATCGAGCAATATCATTCGAATTCAGGGGGAAGATGAAATAGAGTAGGTCAATTAAGGAAGTGGTGTTTTTGAGTAGTGTCTTTATAAACTCAGTCCATCAGTTGTCCTTTCTCCAGACTTTAAGAAAGATAGTTTTGACAATATCAAACAGGGGGAAATTGTTAGGAACTAGAAAACTGGTTCACTCCTTTATTTGAGGTTTTGGTATGTCAAAACAAGATTTTAGTTTCTAGCTAGTTTCTACATGTAATCCTTATATAGGATTATTTGAGTTGTAATAGAGAAACTAGAAACTAGAAGCTATGAAGATCGAGAAGACAAAAATCTAGTATCGAAACTAGAAAAGAGTTCGAGATGTCTAAAGTCTAGTTTCATGACTAGAAGTTGAAGAAACTAGTAACTAGAAATTAAAAGTCAAATTTTGGAACTAGAAACTAGAAAAGAACAAGACGACCAATTTTTGGAAACTGGATTTTCACCTGCGAAGCTACACCAAAGGCATAAAACTAGAAACTAATTTATGAACAAATATCGCAAAGGTTCATGGAAGAGTTTGTTCAAACCAACTACTGTGAAAAAACCAAGTCTTGGATAAAGACCAACTGGTTTCCTAAAGGAAGGAAACTTGAAACTAGAAAACTAGAGGAATTCAGTTTTAGAGTTTCAAAGCTATGAAGAGCACATGAAAAGTGAGAAGACAAAAGGAATCCGAGTGGAACTCGTGTCTTATCCAAGATTCCTTAAAGAATTTCTACTAATAATCATGAACAAGGAATCTTCCAGTTATGGGTTCCTCGGATTGGCGAACTAGCTCTAACAGAGCAGAAAAAAGTACACTACACAAAAGCAAAAACATAGCAGAACAGGCTGCTAAAGCAGGAAAAGAATGGTGATTATTGGAGAACATGATTTTTGTCTCTAAAGGACATAAAATTCAAATGGTCCTCTAAATACACCTATAAATAGCAGACCACATCTTTATAGGAGAGCACATACCGATCTACCGAATCTAACACTCATGGAAAGAAGTAGAAAATCTATCGAACTAAATGCTTAAGATCTCAAGCTCTATGAAATTATCGTGTGTCTATCAAAAAACATGAAGTTTAGCTTTCTAGCTCAAGCTATTTATTTGGTATTATAACTTTTCAAGTAATATACACAACAATCAATTTTTCTTATTGGAATCCTGATTATCACCGGCAACTACCAACCACAAGACGTTCTGGGAAGAACAGTTTACATCCTTTTCAAGTTTGAAGGCTGCGAGGTGTGTCCTCAATTCAAGACTGAAGGAGAGGAGCATGTTTTTGGGCGAGTGCGCTAGTAGACCGATGGACATTGGCATTCGACGGGCTAGATATACTTGTCAGATCTTGTAAACTGCTACTTAGTGAATTTCCAGATTAAGTTCCAAAGAGTGGACGTAGAACTTAAAGATTTGAACCACTATAAATATAATGTCTCGTTTATAGCTTTATTTATGTTTCAACAATCTAGTTTTCAAGCTTATTTGAAACCTTCAATACTCTCTAAGTATTGAAGTGTATAACTGAAAATCGGTAACTTAAAAACTATCAGAGACAAAACTAGCTAAATCAAATTTTTGGAAACAGAAAATTGGAAAACTAAGATCTTGTTATTAGAAGTGCAACTATTTAAAACATCCGCTGCATATTTAAACACTCTGATCTCGGGACCAACAATATGTCATATCACTTTGTGAATTCTAGGTTTCTCAAGTTTTCAAGTGCACCACTACTATCTCTTAAACCATTGATACCATATTCAAATGAATAACCATTACCATACTCTAATTAGTAATACCCGAACTATATTCTAAAATGGTAGAGTCCCATAAGACTCAATGGTTTTGCACTCTATCGATATATCCTTATATTACCCAATGTGAACACATAGTTAGAGTAAGACATTATAATGATCTAGTCCACCAGGAGATCCGAACCATAACCCAGAGGATATATACTTGATTTTATTGTGTCTGTCCATGGTTAAGATTGATATCTATCAAATATGCCAACCGCATAGCAAGATATTAGTTTTATACTGTACCGATGTAGAATATTTCTGACAAACTTAACATTCTCTTCTTGCAAACATTTAATATTTTGATTCGGAGAATGTACCCATCTTCCTTTTCGTCCAACATCTATAACCGTTCAGATAAGCATCTATGTATGCTTGATAATACCCTCTACATTGTCACTAAATAGAAGAATATTATCAACATATTGTGCAAGCGATATGTGCCTAAAATGACCTTCATTTCGGTATGTGAATGTGCATCTTTGTGGCCATTTTACTCTCATATCATATGTTTTCATTGTTCTTTTGTTGTGTTTTCGTGTTTTTGTGTTTGGAATGTCGTAGGTTGAGTTTTGAGCATAAAACAACACTTTTGGTTGAGTTTTGGAGGCAAATCGCCCGATCTAGGAGTCAAAGTAGGAAAGGCTTGCCCGAGCGGAGAAAAAGGGAATTTTCTGGAGGATCAGAGACCACGCTCGGCTGAGCGAAGCCAGGCTCGATCGAGCCATGGGTCAGTGAGCTCACTCGGCCAAGCTCTGCAGGACCGACCGACTCACTGCCAATAGAGGGCAGGCTTGGTCGAGAAAATTTGGCCCGGGCGAGCCAGATTGGGTTTTTGACGGTTTTGGCGGTTTTCAAGCCATCCCGGGCGAGCCATGGGTGGCTCGGGGTGATCTGAAGCCCTATTTGCTTGTCTATAAAAGAGGGATTTTTGAGAATTGATGCGCAATCAAATCTCATACAAATCCTCACTGCACACTCAAGGTTTAATTATCAATCCAGGTCCTTCTTCCCTTCGCCTGCTAGATTACCGGGATACTATAGCAAAGTCTAATAGCTACGCAAAATAGAATCATTGAGTAATTTCTATCAATCTAGGCATTCAATTTAAAACTTTGCCAACAACATATAACAAGCAATGAATTAAACCAAAAATCAACATTGAATCACAATCAATCAAACAATTTCTCTTCACACTTTGGTAAACCAAGACAAACAAATACTCAAATGAGTTAGATAGGATGTTGAAATAAATGTTGATGTAATCCAATTAGGTTAATCATTGATGTAAACACATTTTAATCCCTAGATGGATGATCAATTTGCTCTAATATAGTCAATCCCTTGTCATGGCAAATTGACCGTAGATGCAATTAGAAATCTCAAACGGTCACGTTATCGACCCCTAACTCACTCCTAAAAGCTTTCAAATTATGGACCTATTACTTCCTCCACACAGGGATTGGATCGAGATACATATAAAGACATGCTATTCACGACACGCCTATCCGCGTGTTGGCTGCAATGATTGTGTCAAATATCACCTAGACTGGCTATTACCTACATCTAGATGAATAGTAACAAGCTCTAGCATGCTTCAATCACAAAGAGGAAGGTAAACAAACAATTATCAAACCTAATCTCGATACATCCTTGTTCAAATCAACATCCAAATTGAATTAGAACAACATACCTCTCAATTGTAACAATACAAAGTTGAAATCAAATAAATCCATTACAATTGATAAGTAGAAAGTGTAACCTTCCCCAATTAGATTTGATTGGTCTTGATCTACCCCCTTGGATCTTCAATTCTTCTCCAAGGATGATGAATTAGCTCCTTGATACCTTGGGTGAGCTTTTGGAAGGGATGGAAATGGAAATCGTAGAGAGAATTTAAGAAGAAATTATTCAAAGTTACGAAAAGTTATCAAAATAACCATTTTCCCCCTTTTATAATGAGCAAAAAGGGCTGCCGAGGCAAAACTGGTCCAGCTCGGTCGAGCCAAGCCACCTCTCTGAAGTGCATTGCTCGACCGAGCCATAGGTGGCCCCACCGAGCCACCTCACTGAAGTCTCCTGCACCCTCTCTGCTCCGTTCGGTCGATCTTGCTTCCCTTTGACTCCTAGCTCGGGCGATTTTCATCCAAAACTTGTCCAAAAGTATTGTTTTATGCCCAAAACATATCCTACACCATCCAAAACACAAAAACACGAAATAACAATAAAAGAACAACAAAGACATATGATATGAGAGTAAAATGGACACAAACATGCACGCTCACACATCGAAATATAGGTCATTTTACGCACATATCATAAACCCCCAAACTTGAAACTTTGATTATCCTCAATCAAAACAAAGTAAAGTCGTTAATCTACCTCGTGCATACCTCATAGCTCATCAAGATTATCTTAGCATGTTCAAGTAAAACGAGATTATCACCTAATTTTGTGACAAGATTAATGTTAAGGATACGAACCACTCATAAAAATGGATACAAGAAAGGAAATCACTCCCTCACGAGTTTAGGGACTATGAGATTCACTCAATCACAAGATATCGAGCTTGATTTCCATAGGCTTGCATCCATTCTCACCACTATACTACAACGAGTTAGTTTCTAGAATAAAAAAGGTCTTTTCACGGGTTGTAACGTGGCTAACTAAATGGTGGGTGGTTTTGAACCAAAGTGACTAAACTTCTCAATTTCCCAAAACTCCCAAACTTGTTCTCTTCGAACCACTTCAAACCCCGAGGCTTATTCATTTCATTACACCATTTTTTTTTCTTTTCTTTTTCATCTTCTTTTCTTTTTTCATAATTTTTCAATAACACCATCATTCATTCATTTGTGGGTGCCTCTCTTTTCAAACACTTGCACCAAAATTTTGTATGTGCTCATTTTTGTATTTGTAGGTGCTCATTTTTCTAGGATCAACAACAATCCCTTATTTCATTCTATCATGCCTCAACATTTTCAATCATCACAAATCCAATCAATTCCCAACCCAACTCTCATCACCGTATTCACCTTCATACACTCTTTCCCCCCAAATATGGTCCTAAACATATCAAAAAAGATTCACCAAATAAAGCTCAATCACGGGGTTCAAAGATACGATAGGCAAAATTATAATCAAAACCACCTTATACTCCCGGTGTGAAAGGTGGGACTAAAAATCATTGGTCTAATATCATTTCCTAGTTACATACTCATGCCACTTGATAGAGAACGAATGCAAGTTCTAGATCTCAAATTTTCCATCTTGCCACTCACAATCGAAATAGATATGACAATATCATGGCTCAAATCTCACAGCTTTTTGTCCAGTCCTATGCATTAACTAAACACAAAACTCGGCAATTCAAAAGTTAAACTTAAGACATGCTTTGACAACTAGATTATGCCCTATCATTGGTTGAGATAAACATCCAACTTCACCAAGTAAATCATGATTCAATCCTCAAGTCTAGTTCGGGTTCATTATACACACACAAGCACACAACAACCTAAAAACAATCTACATGCATACAACAATCTAACAACGATCTAAATGCAATGCAACTAATTGGCAAGAGAAATGATAGAATGCGTTACCCATCGGTAGCCACGATCAAACCGCTTCTCCAACACCTTATTGGTACCTACTCACATCAACAAAAACACCACCAAACTATTGAGCATAAAACAAGCCAATAAAGCTCTCATATCCACCACACTTTCCACAAACCAAATATCAACAATGATAAGACAATATCCACTAGCTCAACCATACAAACCAAACCAATAATCCAAACCACAAACCATGCAAAATAGGAAATATTCAATCATGCCAACTCATTAATAATTCCATCCACAATCACAATCAAACAATCCTCAACCATATTCACTTCAAAAACCACTTTCCACCATCATTCCACTATCCAAAATCCATACACATAAATCTTTTTCCACTAGCTCCACCAAACATACCATCAAAACTAATGTTCAAGAAACAAATCCATTCAACAAACTCAAACCCATGAAAATATCCATACATATCATCAAGATGAGCATAATCCAAAGCATTCATCCAATGTAGAATATCAATATAGATACAACCAAATCGAATCAAATCAAATAAAGGGACAATATCAAACAACTAAACTAATTGCAAGATAAAGGATAGGAGATGGAGAAGAATAAACCAAGGCACCGACTACCGGCACATCCCCCCAAAACTTAGTCAAGTTAGACTAAGTTTGCAAAATGGTGGACGGTGCATCGTCACTCCTCTAGATCTTGTAGTTCCTCCTACAAACTCAAAACAAAAAAAACTAGACATTTATTCAAAATCAAAGCAATTAAACAATAGAAGGAAAATTGGTTGGGTTGCCTCCCAACAAGCGCTTCCTTAACATCGGTAGCTAGACGACCTTACCACATCACCCATTCTAAAAAATCTTATGTATTTTCAATACACCTTTCTCCCTTAATCGGCATTTACTTAGAAGCAATTTGACAAGAGAGATTTTCCTTGCACCCCTCTCATCCTTCCGAGAAGGGTTGCATGTCTCGACAAACTCGACTATAAATGGTGGTGATTCCTTCTTTGATTTGATCTCCAAGTCCTCATCCAAATTTATCAAAATTATATAAGTCTCGACTTGTTCCTTGTTTGGATTTATCTTTGACTCCTTATCAACTCCTTCTCCGATCAAATCACAAGATCCATTCACTAATTCTTCTAAAATCACCTCCTTTTCCCTCTTGTGTATCACTAATGAAGGAAAGTTATGCACCATATCGCCACTTAGACCCCCTGACACAATTACCTCATCATTTTGCTCTTCTTCAACTTATTCTACCAAGGCCGGGACTTTTTGCAATTCCTCAAGTAAAGGTATCTCAAGAGCACCATTCTTCTTACTTTCAATAACTTGCAACTCCTCCTCGGTGCCTTCATCCTCTTCCTCTTTTTGAGGTAATTCTTTACCTTCATTCTTGGATTCTTCTCCTTGCAACTCCACTATCTTCTCTTCTTTGAGTTCTTCTTGCCAAGGTTTCTCCTCTTGCTTTGTTTCACTCCTTGACTTGGCAATGATCGATTCGTTCTTCGGAGTGTCCTCAAATATCTCCTCATTCACCTCACTTTTTCGTTCCATGACATCCTCACTTTTCCTATTTGAACTCCTTAACAACCTAAGTTGTTCTTGCATTAAATCCAATTGGCTTTTCAACCAATCATCTTCACTAGTCTCTTTTAAAGATTTCTTTGCATGGTACTCTCTTGCATTGTCCGACCATTGGCAATCACCTACCCACATGTTCTCATACTCACTTCGGATCGTCATTCGTGGCCTTTGTCTCTCTATCATTTTGACCTTCATTTCCTCCATTTGTCTTTGCAAATTATACAATCTCTCCATGTTAATTCCAAGATGATTATCTATTTTACACCTACAAAAATCCAACAAACTCAAAGTACCAACAAATAAAAAAACAAACAACAAATCATTCACACAAATAAAAACACAAACGCCTAGCCTACAGACTTCACTTTTCCCCCAATATCTAGCAACCTACTAATTGAATTCCCCTGCAACGGCGGCAAAAATATGATGGGCAATAAAAACTCATACAAATCCTCACTGCACACTCAAGGTTTAATTATCAATCCATGTACTTCTTCCCTTCGCTTGCAAGATTAGAGGGATGCTATAGCAAAGTCTAATAGCTAGGCAAAATAGAATGGTTGCGTAATTTCTATCAATCTAGGTATTAAATTTAAACCTATGCTAACAACATATAACAAGCAATGAATTAAACCAAAAATCAACATTCAATCACAATCAATCAAACCAATTCTCTTCACACTTTGGTAAACCAAATCAAACAAATACTCAAATTAGGTAGATAGGATGTTGAAATAAACGTAGATGTAATCCAATTAAATTAATCATTGATGTAAACACATTTTAATCTATAGATGGATGATCAATTTGCTCTAATATAGTCAATCCCTTGTCACGGCGAATTGACCGTAGATGAAATTAGAAATCTCAAACAGTCACATTATCGACCCCTAACTCACTCCTAAAAGCTTGCAAATTATAAACCTATGCACTTCCTCCGCACAGGGATTGCATTGAGATACATATAAAGACATGATATTCACGACACGCCTATCCGCGTGTTGGCTGCAATGATTGTGTCAAATATCACCTAGACTGGCTATTACCTACATCTAGATGAATAGTAACAAGCTCTAGCATGCTTCAATCACAAAGAATCAAACATAATCTTCATACATCCCTGTTCAAATCAACATCCAAATTGAATTACAACAACATACCTCTCAATTGTTAAAATACAAAGTTGAAATCAAATAAATCCATTACAATTGATAAGTAGAAAGTGAAATATTCCCCAATTGGATTTGATTGGTCTTGATCTACCCCCTTGGATCTTCAATTCTTCTCCAAGGATGATGAATTAGCTCCTTGATACCTTGGGTGTGCTTTTGGAAGGGATGGAAATGGAAATCGTAGAAAGAATTTAGGAAGAAGTTATGAAAAGTTATGAAAAGTTATCAAAATAACCATTTTTTCCCCTTTTATAATGAGAAAACAGGGCCTCAGATTGCCCGAGCCAACCACGGATCGCCTGGGATCGATTAAAAACCATAAAAGAGCCGCCAAGGCAAAACCGGTCCAGCTCAGCCTAGGTCGAGCCACCTCTCTGAAGTGCATTGCTCGATCGAGCCACCTCTGTGAAGTCCCCCTGCACCCTTTCTGCTCTGCTCGGACGATCCTGCTTCCCTTTGACTCCTAGCTCGGGCGATTTTCATCCAAAACTCATCCAAAAGTGTTGGTTTATGCCCAAAACATATCCTACACCATCCAAAACACAAAAACACGAAAACACAACAAAAGGACAACAAAAACATATGATATGAGAGTAAAATGAACACAAACATGCACGCTCACACATCGAAATATAGGTCATTTTACGCACATATAATAAACCCCCAAACTTAAACCTTTGATAGCCCTCAATCAAAACAACGTAAAGCCGTTAATCTACCTCGTGCATACCTCATAGCTCATCAAGATTATCTTAGAATGTTCAAGTAAAACGAAATTATCACCTAATTTTGTGACAAGGATAATGCTAAGGACATTAACCACTCATAAAAAATGGATACAAGAAATGAAAGCACTCCCTCACGTGTTTAGGGACGATGAGATTCATTTAATCACAAGATATCGAGCTTGATTTCCATAGGCTTGCATCCATTCTCACCAGTATACTACAACGAGTTAGTTTCTAGAATAAAAATGGTCTTTTCACGGATTGTAACGTGACTAACTAAGAGGTGGGTGGTTTATGACCAAAGTGACTAAACTTCTCAATTTCCCAAAACCCCCAAACTTGTTTTGTACACACCACTTCAAAGCCCGAGGCTTATTCATTTCACAACACCTTTTTTTTCTTTTCTTTTTCATCTTCTTTTCTTTTTTCATAATTTTTCAATAACACCGTCATTCATTCATTTGTGGGTGCCTCTCTTTCCAAACACTTGCACCAAAATTTTGTAGGTGCTCATTTTTCTATTTGTAGGTGCTCATTTTTCTAGGATAAACAACAATCCCTTATTTCATTCTATTATGCCTCAACAATTTCAATCATCACAAATCCAATCAATTCCCAACCCAACTCTCATCACCGTATTCACCCTCATACACTCTTTCCCACCAAATATGGTCCTAAACATATCAAAGAAGATTCACCTATTAAAGCTCAATCACGGGGGTCAAAGATACGAAACACAAGATTATAATCCAAACCACCTTATACTCTCGGTGTGAAAGGTGGGACTATGAATCGATGGCCTAATATCATTTCCTAGTTACATACTCATGCCAATTGATAGAGAATGAATGCAAGTTCTAGATCTCAAATTCTCCATCTTGCCACTCACAATCGAAATATATATGACAATATCATGGCTCAAATCTCACAGTTTTTTGTCAAGTCCTATGCATTAACTAAACACAAAACTCGGCAATTTAAAAGTTAACTTAAGACATGCTTTGACAACAAGATTCCGCCCTATCATTGGTTCAGATAAACATCCAACTTCACCAAGTAAATCATGATTCAAAGCTCAACTCTAGTTCGGGTTCATCAAACACACACAAGCACACAACAACCTAAAAACAATCTACATGCATACAACAATCTAACAACAATCTAAATGCAATGCAACTAATTGGGAAGAGAAACGATAGAATGCGTTACCCATCGGTATCCACGATCAAACTGCTTCTCCAAGACCTTATTGGTACATACTCACATCAACAAAAACACCACCAAACTATTGAGCATAAAACAAGCCAATAAAGCTCTCATATCCACCAAACTTTCCACAAACCAAATATCAACAATGATAAGACAATATCCACTAGCTCAACCATACAAACCAAACCAATAATCCAAACCACAAACCATGCATAATAGGAAATATTCAATCATGCCAACTCATTAATAATTCCATCCACAATCACAATCAAACAATCCTTAACCACATTCACTTCCAAAATCTCTTTCCACCATCATTCCACTATCCAAAATCCATACACATAAATCATTTTCCACTAGCTCCACCAAACATACCATCAAAACTAATGTTTAACAAACAAATCCATTCAACAAACTCAAACCCATGAAAATATCCATACATATCATCAAGATGAGCATAATCCAAAACATTCATCCAAGGTAGAATATCAATATAGATACAACCAAATCGAATCAAATCCAATAAAGGGACATTATCCAATAACTAAACTAATTGCAAATAAAGGATAGGAGATGGAGAAGAATAAACCAAGGCACCGGCTACCGGCACATCCCCCAAAAACTTAGTCAAGTTAGACTAAATTTGCAAAACGGTGGACGGTGCATCGTCACTCCTCTAGATCTTGTAGTTCCTCCTACAAACAAAAAACTAAACAAACTAGACATTTATTCAAAATCAAAGCAACTAAAAGCAATTAAACAAAAGAAAGAAAATTGGTTGGGTTGCCTCCCAAGAAGCGCTTCATTAACGTCGATAGCTAGACAACCTTACCACATCACCCAATGTCAAAAATCTTATGTATTTTCAATACATCTTTATCCCTTAATCGACATTTACTTGGAAGCAATTTGTCAAGAGAGATTTTCCTTGCACCCCTCTCATCCTTCCAAGAAGGGTTGCATGCCTCGACAAACTCGTCTATAAAAGGTGGTGATTTCTTCTTTGATTTGATTCCCAAGACCTCATCCAAATTATATAAGTCTCGACTTGTTCCTTGTTTGAATTTATCTTTGACTCCTTATCACCTCCTTCTCCGATCAAATCATAAGATCCATTCACTAATTCTTCTAGAATCACCTCCTTTTCCCTCTTGTCTATCACTAATGAAGGAAAGTTATGCACCATATCTCCACTTAGACCCCCTGACAAAAATTACCTCATCAATTTGCTCTTCTTCAACTTGTTCTACCAAGGCTGGGACTATTTGCAGTTCCTCAAGTGAAGGTATCTCAAGAGCACCATTCTTCTTATTTTCAATAACTATCAACTCCTCCTCGGTGCCTTCATCCTCTTCCTCTTTTTGAGGTAATTCTTTACCTTCATTCTTTGATTCTTCTCCTTGCAACACCACTATCTTCTCTTCTTTGAGTTCTTCTTGCCAAGGTTTCTCCTCTTGCTTTATTTCACTCATTGGCTTGGCAATGGTCGATTCGTGCTTCGGAGTGTCCTCAAATATCTCCTCATTCAACTCACATTTTCTTTCCTTGACATCCTCACTTTTCCTATTTAAACTCCTTAATAACCTAAGTTGTTCTTGCATTAAATCCAATTGGCTTTTCAACAAATCATCTTCACTAGTCTCTTTTACAGATTTCTTTGCACGGTACTCTCTTGCATTGTCCGACCATTGGCAAATTATACTATCTCTCCGTGTAAATTCCATGATGATTCTCCATTTTACACCTACAAGAATCCAACAAACTCAAAGTACCAACAAATACAAAACAAACAACTCCATTTTCATTACGTCAAGGTAGAATTCACCCCAAATTCCATCTCTAATCCTACTCCATCCTAATCCAAGAGGAGCAAGAGCTAATCCACCCTCCTTGGAGAGGTATTGAAGATCAAAGTTGGTAGATCAAGATCAAAATGCTCAATTTAGGGGAAAAGAATTCATTCAAACCTATCTCTTGTAATGTTTGGTTTTAAATTAAATATTGTAATGTTGAACATTGGAGGTATGGAATTCTAAATATCCTTGGATGTTGATTTGAATGAAGGTGTGAGAAACTAGGTTCAATTATGTTTGTTTACTTTTCTATTTGAGATTGAATCACACTAAAGCTTGTTCACATGCACCTTGGTGTAGGTAATAGCCATTCAAGGTGCTAATTGATACGAATTTTGCAGCCAACACGCGGAAATGAGTGTCGTGAATAGTGTGAGTTCTTGTGTTCCTAGATCCAATCCCTATGCTGAGATAGGGCATAGGATGATAATTTACGTGCTATTAGGAGTGGTCTAGGATCCGATAATGTAGCTGTTTGAGGTTCTTAGTGTCATCAATGGTCAATTCACCGTGACTGGGGGTTGGCTAGATTAGGGTAATAGTCCATCCTTCTAGGAATTAAATATGTTCGAATCATAGCTCAACTCAAGTGGATCACACCTAAGTTCTTATCAACATCCGTTCTTACTCAATTGAGAACTTGTGAGACTTGTTCTACCATTGTTACTACAAATTGAAGTGATGTTTGAATTTACATTTTATGCTTGGTGAAGTCGATTGATTGCTCAAGTATGGATGTAGTTAGATAAATTTTGCACTAGGAATTTAGACAAAAACTCAACGATACTTGTTTGCCTAGCTATAACATTTCCTTAACAAGTAAGTATTATTCTATAGGGCAAATTCGAAAGAACCTTGGATTGAAAATTTAACTTGGTTTGTGTGTTGAATTACACGTGCATTAAGTTTTTGGCGCCGTTGCCAGAATTCTTTTGAGTAGGCTTATAGATATTGTTGAAAGTTTGGAAGTTGTATGCTAGGTGTTTGATTAATTGCTTGTGTGAATATTGTTTTTAGTTCTTGTTTGAATATTGTTCTTGTTTTGTTTGTTTTATTTGTGTAGGTTTGGTAATTGATTCGTGTGGAAGTTGTAGGTTGTTTATGATCACTAGGTCTAAAGCTCGGGAGATTGAAGAAAGGAAGTTTCGTCAAATAAGAGATAATATTGAAGTTGAGTTTGAGATGGATCATCGTGGTTAGGATACGGTTAGAATAGAAGAGTTGGAAAGGCAGCTTGAATTAATGAAAACAATGATGAATGAGAGGAACGGACCACGGAGACCGTTACAAAACTTGTTTAGACCGCAAGGGGGACCAACAACCAAAGGGTTCCGGTTAGGAGTGAATGCCACGCAGTTTGAAATCAAGCCACAATTGGTATAAATGATTCAAAATAACCAATTTGGGGGGCATATGATCGAGGATCCTAATAACCACATCTTTAGATTCTTGGAGATCACGGATACGATCAAAATCAATCAAGTGCCCCAAGATCAAATTAGATTGCGGTTATTTTCATTCTCCTTGCGAGATGGAGCTCGAAGTTGGTTTGAAGGGTTAGATAAATCCAACATTGCTAACATGGGAGGAACATCGGGAGAAGTTCTTGTTCAAGTTCTTTCCACCTAATTTTATGTTGATGAGGAGAGTCGTTATAACGTCTTTTGGGCAAAGATATGATGAACCGCTCTATGAAGCATGGGATCGGTTCCGTGAGCTTCTCCGAAAATGTCCTAAGCATGGTCTCTCTCGTAGTCAACAAAATTTCCTCGTTCAAGAGGAAGAAGAAGCATGGCGGACAATTGAAAAAATTGCAGAAAATAGTTTCCAATGGCCAAAAGAAAGGAAAGATTATAGATTGGTGAAATCGGTAAATGATGCCAAGGAAAGAGGACTTCAAAGAGAAAATAGCTGCCATGCAAAGAAAGCTCCATGAGTTATCTACTTTGGGGAGTAGAAAGGAGGATATGATAGTGATTAAGCATGAGGATGCTTATCTGGAGAATGTTAACTTTGTCAACCAAAGGATGGGGTACAATAATCGGCCTTAATATAATCCTTCGGGAAACATGTATTACCATCCCTCAAACCGGTTTCACCCGAACTTCTCCTATGTGAATCCCAACAATGCTCCCATTCCCCAAATGCAATTGGAAGGAAGAGGGAGTAGTGGTCAAGGGGGATATGCTAGGGAAAGTGGAAGATACGCCAACCAAGAGATGAGGAGAAACCCGAATGAAGAAATTGATAAAAGATTTGAGAAGTATGATGGAATGTTCGCAGAAATTCAGCTGCAAATTTCTTTAATTTCCAAACAACTAAGTGGAAAACATCAAGCTAGGAAATATCCAAGTGACACCGAAATTATACAAAAGAAAGGGTGTAATATGGTTGACGGTGAAAATAGAATGGATGAGAAATTGGAGGTTATGACTCCAAAAATTGAGAGTGTGGAAATAGTAGAAGAAGTGAGTATAGTGAAGGAAGAAGGAAAGGAGGTTGAAGTTGAGAGTAAGGAAGATAAGAAAGATGAGCAAACCAAAGATGTGCATTTCTTTGACTACGTGAAGAAAGGAGATATTGATATGCCACTACCGGAAGAGATTGAACGTGTGCCAATGTTAGATGAACTTGTTGGAATTGAGATAATTCCGTATGGTGAGCTATATGATTTAAGGAATAATGAACAAGAAGGAAAGAGCATATCTAGCAAGAAGGAGGATCCGGGGGGATTTGTTATTGGGTGTGCAATTGGAGATGTAAATGTCGAGAAAGCCTTGTGTGACTCCGGTGCTAGTGTGAACATCATGTCATGGGACTCATATAAGGAATTGGATATAGGAGAACTTAAACCTACGAGTCAAGTCCTACAATTGGCAAATCATGCTCTATTTTGCCCAACGGGAATTGTTGAAGACTTACATGTGGAGGTCTTAACATTTACATTCCTGAGTGACTTTCTTGTAGTTGATATGAAGAACAAAGGTGGAATACAATTGATTTTTTGAAGGCCATTCTTGCATACGGCCGATGCACTTTTTGACATGAAACACGGTGAGCTCACTTTCCGTTGTTGTGGAAAAGAAGTTGTCTTTTCTTTACCTCCAAGGAGTATTGATGAGAATGAAGTTGAAAAAGTTGGCAAAAAGAAGTGATTGAATGATGTGCTTGACCCGGGGTTGGACCTTGTGGGGGAAGAGAATGATGATCCGGGGGATTCTATTGAGTTTGATCAAGGTAGAACAAAGAAAGCACGAGTTGATGTTGATCCACCTTGGAGTTCTAGGAGGAAGTTGCTCTTTCCGGATGATCATGTGACTCTTGAACGAGGTATGAGTTCGGGTTTTGCACCCTTTGATTATGATTGAAAATTTTTGAGGTATGGTCGTCGAGCTATCGACGTTAAAAAAGTGCTTGTTGGGAGACAACCCAACAGTTTTACATCTTGTATACTTTCATGTTTTGAATAAATGTTTGTTATTTGCTTGTTTTAGTTCAATGTTGTGTGGTTGTGTTGAAGGATTCTAGATTGATAGGGTTCTACGGACTTACATTGTATTGTGATGAGAGATCGGAGAAGTGGAGAGGCCAAGTGCCCGAAATGGTGAATGAAAAATGCAGCAAAACAGAGAGGAAGCTCGTTCGGGATTGATGCAGATCGTCCGAGATCGAAAAAGCTGGAAAAAATTCAAATTTTAGCGGAAGCAGGGGGTTGCTCGGTCGAGCAGTTGTGGCTTGGCTGAGCCAGACCGCGGCTCTACTGCATGCTCGAACAGACATGTCACTCGGCCGAGCTATCTATTGCTCGGTCGAGCGACGCGCATTTATAAAATTAAATTTCGTTCTCATTTCGCCCCAACTTCATTTCAGTCGAGATTTCCATTCCTAAATTCTCTCTGCCATTGTATTGCTTCAATTTGTGCGATTCTTACTCTCTTGAATTGTCCATGGCTAGTCAGCATGAACGTGGATCTCCTTCTTCGTCAATTTGCCAGCCAGAGGGATTTGATGATGATGAATATGCTAGGTTCATTGCTTTGGCACAAAGGCAAGTGGTTGGAACTACATACCTTTGTCAGGAAACTTTGGAGGCACTAGATTTGAATAAGGACATATGGAATTTGCTCACTGGCATTGGATGGAGGAAATTGCTTCTCGGAAGATGCCCTACGTATATGAAGCTGTCAAGGGAATTTTTGGCTCAACTTAGATTACATGGAGTGCACATGGTCTTCCGGTATTGGTAAAATTCAAACTTGAAGGTCAGGAATTTTTCTTAAATAGGCAAGAGATTGATAAGATATTTGGGTGTTCTAAAGAATCAGAGTGTATTTTTTATGATCTGAATCCTTATGAATTTTGGGAATTAATTTATTAAATTAAGCCTTCGGAAGATTTTAATGTTAAATCTTGTAGGTCATATATGATTAAGAATCCTATCGTTCGGTATCTTCACCATATGTTAGAGGGTTGGTCTTGTGGTTTCGATGGGTCTTATGTTGTTGGTATTTCTGATTTTCAGTTTCTGTTTGCTTTGCTGAATGGAAGGGAATTCTCAATCAATGGTTGGTTAATAGAGAGTTGGAACAACACTTCCACATCGGAAAATTCAATCATTTGTGGTGGTGGTTTGTTGTTGCCTATTTTTGAATTTTGTGGTGTTGCTGTGTCGGGAGTTTTTGCCCCGGGGTTGAGTCTCAATACAACTGCATTGGTTACTAAGGCATTTTTTGTTCCATCTAAGCTTGGAGAATGTTATTTTTACAAATTTGGTGATGTTGGAATTGAATTTCCTAACCGTGCTTTGACTGAGATTGATGATTTGCTGGATCATTCCAACTAGTTAATGAGTTCTGAAGCTCATTTGGATGTGACTAGATTGATTGTTGCTCGTTGTGAGGAGGTGATCCCTATGCCATGTAAGCATTGTTGCTGTGACCACCGACCACATGATGATGAGGATTGATGCCAACTACTGCAGGATAGGATGGAGTGATGCCTCACCGCCTACCTTTTTACAAACTTAGTCTCACTTGACTAAGTTTGGGGGGGGAAGTGTCGGTAGTCGGTGATGTGGTTTACTCTACTCCTTTATCTTTACATTGCTTTCTAGATTAGTTAGTTTAGTTGATTTGAATGATTTGATCTTCGATATGGTTGTATAATGATATTTGATCTACCTTTGGATTTGGATGATATTGATGTGGATTGGATGTTTGGTTTTTAATAATTGAAGGATATGTTTGATGGATTATTAGCGAGCTTGCATGATTTAATACTTTCTATTTGGCATGGTTAGTGGATTGTTGAATGGTTTGGTATGTATGGAGAGCTAGTGGATATTGTTTTTATCATTGTTGATTATGGTTTGTGGAAAGCTTGGTGGAAATGATAGTTTAATTGGTTTGTTTTATGCTCAAGTGTTTGGTGGTGTTTGTGTTGATTTATTAGGTACAAATAAGGCATGGGAGAATGGTTCGATCGTGGCTACCGATGGGTAACGCATTCTATCGTTTCTCTTGCCAATTGTTCATTGCATATAGATTGTTAAGATGTTGTTTGCTTGTGTGTGTGTTGAACCCAAACAAGAACATGAGATTGGACCATGATTGACTTAGTAGAGCTTGAATTTTGTCTCAACCAATGATAGGGCGGAATCTTCATGTTCATGCATGTTTGAGTCTGACTTTTGAATTGCCGAGTTTTATGTGTGGTTAATGTGTTGGACTTGACAAAAAGCTGACAGTATTTGAGCCATGATATTGTCATATCTTGTTTGTTTGAGAGAGGCGAGATTGAGAGTGAAAAATCTAAAACTTGCATCTATTCTCTATCTATTTGGCATGAGTTTGGTGACTAGAAAATGATATTAGGCCATCAATTCTTAGTCCTACCTTACACATCGGGAGTATAAGGTGGAATAACTTGATAAATTTTTGCCATTCATATATTTGACCCCTGTGATTGAGCTTATTTGGAGATATTTCTTTGAATTTGTTAGGACCAAATTTGGGGGGAAAGTGTATGAGGGTGAATACGGTGTTGTGAGTTGGGTTGGGAATTGAGTGGAGTTGTGATGGTTGAAGAATATTGAGGCATGAATATTATGAAATAAAGGATTGATTTTAATCCTAGAAATGAGGAAGATGAGGCACCAACAAAAATTTGGTGCATTTGAAAGAAAAAATGAAGATAGACACCATGAATTACATGAATGAAGGTGCTAGAAAATTTAAAAAAAAAAAAGAGATAAAAAGGAAGAAGAAAAAGAAAAAAAAAGAAGAAGAAAAGTGTTGTGAAAACAAATAAGCCTCGGGTGTTGAAGTGTTTGAAGGAAACAAGTTTGGGGGGTTTTGGGAGATTTACAAGTTTAGTCACTTTGGCCTAAAACCACCTACCATTTAGTAAGCCACGTTATAACCAAAAACAAAGACGTTCTTGATTTTAGAAGCCAACTCATTGTAGTATAGTGGTGAGAATGGATGTAAGCCTATGGAAATGGAATTCGATATCTTGTGATTGAGTGATTCTCATCATCCCTAAACACGTGAGGGAGTGCTTTCGTTTCTTTATCCATATTTGATGAGTGGTTCGAGTCCTTATCATTAATCGTGTCACAAAGTTAGGTGATAATCTCGTTTGACAAGGGCATGCGCTAAGGTAATCAAGATGAGCTGTGAGGTAGTTTCATGAGGATAATTGATTGCTTTACTTTGTTTTGATTGAGGACAATCAAAGGTTCAAGTTTGGGGGATTATGATATGTGCGTAAAATGACCTTCATTTCGGTATGTGAATGTGCATGTTTGTGGCCATTTTACTCAGATATCATATGTTTTCATTGTTCTTTTATTGTGTTTTCATGTTTTTGTGTTTGGAATGTTGTAGGTTGAGTTTTGAGCATAAAACAGCACTTTTGGTTGAGTTTTGGAAGCAAATCGCCCGAGCTAGGAGTCAAAGGAGGAAAGGCTCGCCCGAGCAGAGAAAAAGGGAATTTTCTGGAGGATCAGAGATCGCGCTCGGCCGAGCTCTAAAAGACCGACCGAGCCATTGCCAACAGAGGGCAGGCTCAGTCGAGCCAATTTGGCCCGGGGGGAGCCAGATCGGTTATTTGACGGTTTTGGCGGTTTTCAAGCCATCCCGGGCGGGCCATGGGTGGCTCGGGCGATCCGAGGCCCTGTTTGTTCATTTATAAAAGGGGGATTTTCGAGATTAAAGAGATCTTTTGGACAAATTTCATTATGTCAAGGTAGAATTCACCCCAAATTCCATCTCTAATCCTACTCCATCCTAATCCAAGAGGAATAAGAGCTAATCCACCATCCTTGGAGAGGAATTGAAGATCAAAGTTGGTAGATCAAGATCAAAGTGCTCAATTTATGGGAATAATTCATTCGAACCTATCTCTTGTAATGTTTGGTTTTAAATTGAATATTGTAATGTTGAACATTGCAGGTATGAAATTCTAAATTTCCTTGGATGTTGATTTGAATGAAGTTGTGAGAAACTAGATTCAATTATGTTTGTTTACTTTCCTATTTGAGATTGAATCACACTAGAGCATGTTCACATGCACCTAGGTGTAGGTAATAGCCAATCTAGGTGTTAATTGATAAGAATTTTACAACCGACACGTGGAAAGGAGTGTCGTGAATAGTGTGTGTTCTTGTGTTATTTGATCCAATCCCTGTGCGGAGATAGGTCATAAGATAATAATTTACGTGCTATTAGGAGTGGTCTAGGATCCGATAACGTAGCTGTTTGAGGTTCTTAGTGTCAAAAACGACTGATTCACCGTGATTGGGGGTTGGCTAGTGTAGGGTAATAGTCCATCCTTCTAGGAGTTAAATATGTTTGCATCATAGCTCAACTCAAGTGGATCACACCTAAGTTCTTAACAACATCCGTTCTTACTCAATTGAGAACTAGTGAGACTTGTTCTACCATTGTTACTACAAATTGAAGTGTTGTTTGAATTTACATTTTATGCTTGGTGAAGTTGATTGATTGCTTAAGTATGGATGTAGTTAGTTAACTTTTGCACTAGGAATTTAGACAAAAACTCAATGATACTTGTTTGCCTAGCTATAACATTTCCTTTACAAGTAAGTAGTCTTCTATAGGGCGAATTCGAAAGAACCTTGGATTGAAAATTTAACTTGGTTTGTGTGTTGAATTACACGCTCATCAGCAAGATACACCACGCTACCACTGACATATTACCAGTACACAGAATTCTCGTTCATGCATATGAAAATCCATATGACTTAATCACGTTGTCTGAATGTAAGTTCTATGACCAGTAAGCTTGAGTCCAAAGAGCGACTTCCAAAGCTTCCAAATCAAAATATGCGATGAAGTAAAACCTTCCAATGAAGCATCGGTGCTGCATCAGTAGTCAGTGCAGTTCCTCGTAGTTCCACAACCCGCACCAGTGACTATGTGTGTGGTACCATACCAGTCTAGGTATATCCATTAGTGTCTAGTCTAGTTATTAAACTAAACATTCTCAAAACCATTATGACATATTAGATTTATGTTATAGTTATAACTTTTAAGAAACTTTTAACACTAACTTAAAATCATCCACTAAGTTAATTGTTTTTTCCAAGAATTTCCAAAAAATGAATTAGATTGGAATGCTTAAATTATTATAATATACTTCAAAAGAGTCTTTATTTCTTCCTATGCTTATACCATCGAGATGAGGAATCTTGGTGCAATCTATTGAGCTTAAATTCCAATTTTATGAGTAGTACTACTAAGCTCGTTACTAAGGTGTTCATCAATTGCATTTAAAATGCCATGACTTGATAATCTTAATTAGCTTCTTTTCCACTTCCGCCTTGAATACTTCATTTATTCAAACTATTCTCATTTGCGATACAACTAATAGACGCATCAATATCTTGAGTAACCCCCAAAGAAAACGACACAATATTGATATCCTTTAAAGCTTAAGTGAACGTCTGTCCACACAAGTTAAGATGGATCAATTCCAAAATATTAGCACATTGAGACTTACTGACTCAATGACCCGGTCAAAATAACTATCTATCCAAAATTTGCTAACTCAATGAGAAACAAGCCTGGATTAAATCCATTGTTTCATTAACCAAGAGTTGTTTAATCCATATTAAATTAATGTGACCCATCAACATCTTATTCATCAAACTAGATTTTCACTCTCAATTAGGAACAAGTCCGGACTAAGTCAAATATTCCATCATCTATGAGTTGCTTAATTTTTTTGAGACTGATGCAACCAAGTCTCGAATTTCACAAATATGTAAGCTCCATATTTTTTTAGGAGAAACCATTTTCTTTTGAATGCATGATAAACTAAAAGTAATGTTCGTTGGAAGTTTTATGGCGACAACTTATGATATAGAGAGTTACTCAATAATTCATTATGGACAACACTATTATTACCAATGATAGAAACTCTGATATCCAAAATAACAGAATATCATCATATACTAGAAACTGAAAATAAGTTCTACCGAGATATCATTACTTATTTAAACATCTCTCAGACTAAAAACAATTTTTTTAAAACATTAATGAATAATCTCCAACTATTGTTTCAAAATCCTCACGTTGCATTAACTATGGAGATGGTAAACTGTCACATCTAGGTTGACTTCTTGATGTGTCAACTTGCATTATATAACAAACATGATCCAGAGATACAATTACAATAACCAATAAGGTATCAATAGTCTCCTAACACATGTCTAAATTATATATGCATGCATTATACAACAAACATGATTCATAGATACTATTACCAGTATCAATAATGTAGCAATAGTATTCCAACATGTGTCTTAATTATATATGTATGCATTATATAACAAACATGATTCATAGATACTACTACCACTACCAATAAGGTAGGAGCAATCATCTAAACATGTTTCAATCATATTTGTTTGTGACATACCTTGTCCTTTGGTGTCAAACACCGCACAATTTTATTTTCCAACATCCTACCAAGCCAAACTTGAAACACTTGCCAACTTCCTCAGACCTTTTTAAGTCATGAGAAGGTCTTATGACCTTTCTCCCTTGTTTACTTTATTCCTCTTGTTTCTGGTGCCTCGCTTCTTTCCTTTAACTTTTCAATGAAATAGAAGAGCTCGTAGCAGTAAATAAAGTATAATTTTCCTATGTTGAGATAAGATATTGAAGTTTTTCATGAACTCATACTTCATTTATTTTTCTCAAGTATTAGTTTGAAGTCATTAGGGACTTCCTGTAACGAACTGAGAATTAAATTGATTCTTGTCAAGCAATCAATTTCACTTCTGCTTAATGCTTACATGTCTATGAACTGAATCAAAGACATCACATATTCACACACTGATCTGCCATTATCCAATTACTATCTCATAATAACCCTATGAGACTTATAATGATAGTGATTTACCATAGATCCATAAGTCGCGATGACATTGCATAATATCTCTCCCATGTTCATAATTCAGAAACTTGAGTTGCAGCATATGTGACATTAGTCACAATGTGAAAGCTCTTTCAGAAGAGGATTTTTGAGTAATTTCATAAGGCAAGTAAATTGTAGAACAAATTAGTGTTCATAGGCAATTAGTAATTTATCAAAGTTGCATTTCCATTTCACGAAAATAGGACAGCTAATAAAAATTGAGTAAGAGTACAATAGGAAATGTTGATATTAACATATCTTAAACAATTAACGATAAAAAATAACATACAAGAAAAACATTGAAAAAGATAAGTGTTGTAACCTTTTGATAAGCCAATAAAGTTGTGATAATTGTTTGTATCTCTCTAGGTCAAGCAATTCAAACGATCTTCCATGGGCTACTACACACTATATGATCTCCTTGTCGACGAGATAAGAGGATACTCTTGTTCGCGTTGTATTTATGCTAATCTGATAAGAAAATTGTAACATTGTATACAAGACATTAATGATTACCAACATATCAAACAAATATGTTTACTAATATACCAATCATAATGTTTTTCCATATACAAAAAAATAACATATAAATTTATAGTGTTTGGATGTCAACAAGTAATAGTTCTTCTCTAACGGGAAGTTTCTTCTACTTTCAGTCACATGGTTCCTTTAGCTTACGACCTTTACCACAAGATCTCCACTTGCTAGGATTTTAGTTTGACTTCTGGGATGTGGCTTTGAGTTCTCCATAATAACATAGATCAAGCTGATTGTTTTCTTCTCCAATGAGCGAGGAAGATATCAGATCCACTTATTTGTTTTTAAACAAATTGTTTAACTCCGGTGGACTTAAGTTTTAACTATATTGGAGGTCTCGTGTTCTGGAAACATGAAATTGTAGTAGTTTTTAGAGAGATAAAATATTAAAATTTTCAATCATGTAGTGGTTCTTTCAGATTTTTAGTAGTTTAGAGTTTCTTTTCTCTCGGAGATGAGGTATTCATAAACTCGTTTAAATTGTAGTCGTTGTGAGATGTTATTGGCGACCCATTCTTTTGCACGTATAGGTTGATGTATGATTTACAGACTATTTTCACTTTTTCGTGCTTTTGACCAGTGGTTAATAGATCTTCTTCGTTAAACTAGTATGAGGATGATCAGCTCTCATTATGATCTACGAATGTGAGCTCTTGATATTTTGACTAGTATCAGTTGTGTGTTAGACAAATCCGTTGTTTATGAGACGACTAAAGATGAGTCAACCTTGTGTCAGCTTACTGACTTAAGTGTTTACTAACAACCGAGTCAGTTGAACTTGATAGCTCTCGCTCTTCAGCTCATAGTTCTACTCTGAACTATCATCTCTTCTCTTTCTTGATAAGTCCAAACTATCATTCTTAATAACTTGAAGTACTTGTCCTAGTGTCAGTTCTCTTTAAAAAGTATGAGTTGACGGACTTTTGTTTCAGCTGACAACTAAAAGTGTCAGATGATCTTATATTCAGTTCTTTTAGCTAGTCAATTTCCTTTAAACAAACCGCTCTTCCTCATAGTTGGTCAGCTCTACTTCTCATAACTGTCACTTGAGATGACCAGTTATGGCTTAGCTTAATCTTATCTTAGCAATTCTTCAAGTCTTCGGTTTTTACAAAATCTTAAAGTATTACACACTAGAACCTAAACAATGACTATATTCTAAGAGAAGTTCTAATCTAGTCAGTTCTATACAAGGACTAGCTGACTGGTGGTTTTCGATAATGATCAAAACTTTACTTAATTCCTAATAGATCTTATTTGTATTCAATCTGAATCCAACAAGTTTTTATGTGCTTATCATATCAATTCGATAAGATCTAGATCCAATAAAATTCAATTTGAATCCAATTTTATTGTGTGAATTTTTATTAGGATATCTTATTGTGTCGGAAAGTGTCACTCCTAGGTTACAACATCTGTACTATTTAAAGGACATTTTCAAGTCCCCTACCTAGGGCAATGTGGTGAAAGAGCCTTGTGGAAAAAGAGATCGTAGGTTCAAAAAATTTCAAAAATATTTGAGTTTATGAATTTAAATGAATATATTTTTAAGGAGAGAGAGAGGGGTTGGGGCATTTTCATTTCTCGCCTACCTCATTTCGATCAAATCTTCATTTATAAGGAAGAAGAACTAACTAGTGTTTCAAAATGAGGTGAAGTGGTCATCGTTTTTTGTTTTAATTAATTCGATTCGTTTGGTTCTCCATATATTAATATTTCTTTCTTTGTATAATGATTATGAAAATCTCATTCAATATAATTATATATAATATATAATTCAAGAAAAAATACAATGAACTCAATTAAATCAATCTTATCTATCATTGATAAATTCAACATAACAATTACTCCCTCCGTTCCGATTATATAGCATGTTTGTCAAAAATTATTTAATATTTAAACAAACTTCCAGCATTACCCTTATTTAAAGCATTAATTAACCTCTCATTTTTATAATATTGCATTTAATATTCTCATTTTCCAAAATTATTTAGGGATTTAATGGTAAATTTACCATATAAAAACAATACCAAATATAGAAATTGGACTATATAATTGAAACACCCTAAAATAGTAACCCAAACTATATAATCGAAACGGAGGGAGTAGTATATAAGACTATATATATATATATGAAGGGTTAGATTGATAATATCTTGAATCACCCGAAACTAGTGTTTTTCAAAATAAAATAAAATACCCATATGAATGTGGAATCATCCCAAACTACTCAATTCACATTTGGGGCATCATGAAGGGTGAATATAATTTGACTGAAATGAGTTAAATTAGAGAATTCTATAATATAGATTGGATCAAGGATTTAAAATATGAAATTTGTTATTTGGACGAATCAACCGTAATAGTTATATTATAGGACAAAAAATATTAATTATTGGTCCTGTGATCAGAGTGATTAAACAAGCAGCAAAATTTTTAATTCAGTAAACTTGCACTTCACAAATTGATTATTACTTACCAGTTTGTGTCTCTGAAAATTAATGTATAGCGAGATTGTTATTAATTCTGATTTCAGAGATACTGCAACACTTAGATAGTGTTGAGTATCAAATTATTGCTAAAAGAAAATAATAAATGACACAAGAATTTATAGATGTTCGGATACAAGAGCCTTACGTCCTCTCCTCTATTCAGACCTTAAGTGTGTAATTTACTAGATTTTGTAATACAAGAGATCTCATGATCTATCGCAAGCTGATAAATACCAACATCCACCAGTCCACTTGCTCACTCATCCAAGTCGTTGTTTCTTCTGCCGCTCAGATTCGATTGGAAGTTTTGGAACTTTAAGGTTCTTCTCGGAACCGTCGATCCTTTCGGCTAAACTCCCGTGAGAAACACAGCTTGGAGAAAAGTTGTGACTGTTGTTTTCTTACTTTGAGAGAAAGAACACCAAGAATTATACTTGTGCTAAAAAGCCCAAACATTGTCCAATATGCCCAAGGAGGACTGGTTTGTCAAAACAACCATCTTGAAGGAGAAAGATCTATCAAAGGACTCCACAAAGGAGTTATATTCCCAACTCCAGGCACATGAACGGGACATACAAATGGTCAACAAAAATGAAGCCATTCGTATCGCCAGCTCGACGAACCAACATGCCAAAGATATTGGATACTTTGTTAAGAAGGACATCAAATTTATGTCGAAGAAGACATTCCACACTGACAGACCTTCTGGTCAGTCAAGTTTAATAATGGAGGAACCTACAACCTTAACATCCTACAATAAATAAGAAGAGAGCATTGTGTAAGAGCTTGAAGATCAAATGAGGAGACTTGCCAAGCTCCTAGAGAAAGTTAAGGGTAAGCAAGAGACTCCTCAGCTCGAAGAAAAGAGATTTGTCAAGAGGACACCCAGATCCTATTTCGAGTGAAACTTTCCCAATCACCTCAAGTTTGAATGTCCACGAGTGGACAAGAAAGAGATAGACATACTTAAAAAGATCTTTGAATTAAGAGCATCCAGAGCCATCACCAAGCTGTTGTCAACGATAGAGGTTCCTGACATAACCGACAATAATGATGGATATTTCTCATCAGACGAAGAGTCGGAGGAAGAGGCACTAGTCATATTCAAAGCTGCAATTGGAGAGGAAAATGTTGATGCAACAAAATCCGAACAAAGAATTTCTGCAACTGGTGATGAGGTAAAAAACTTCTTACCAGTTACTATACATTCTGCATGCATTTTAGAGGACTATGAATTATATTGCTCTAATTCAGAAGATGTTTCCCTCATTCTACTATCAAAACAATTTTCTGATTTTATTGAGCTAAAAAATGCCTTAGACGGTGAAAATTTCTCGCTGAAAGCTTAGCTTTCAGTTTTGACCACTGAGATTGAAAAATCCAGATCTGCCAGCGAAGAACTTTCAAAACTTAGACTTGAACACTCTAGCCTTTTAAATGATTTTAAACATCTTAGACAGGAGTGTGATGTATTGAAAGAGAAAAACCTTGAGCAAGAACCATGCATATGTTCATTTTGAAAATTCTCAAAAGAATTAGATGATGTAGTCTTAGCTAAAAGAGACCCATCTAAAAAGCGGGTCTAGGATTTACTGAAAATATTTTTTGCATCCTTCATCTAGCACGGGAAATAATATTTGCTATACTAAAGAAACTTCTAGTGATCACAGTAGGATGAATGGCAAGGAGATAGCCAATAATGTGCCCGCGCACGTTGGAAAGGCTAAATTTTGGTCTACCAAAAATCCCAAATTGGCCACCTAACAATCTGGAAAAAAGCCAGTTCAATCAAAGAAACTGGTAAAACAGTATGTTCCAACTGCAAGAAAGTCAGTTTCATCATCTAGTTTGCCTAAGCAAATTATTTCTTATGCAAGGATGGTAAACAAACAACCTAGTTATTCTCATAATCAAAGACCCAAATATAATACTATATATGAGAGGAGGACTACATTCATAGCGATGCCAGAATAAAATTATCAAACCCAAGTTTTTCTTATTTCGCCTACTCAAGTACCAGTTACTTTCGTGTTGAATTTATTTCCAAGTTAATCCAATCGTTGAGTATTATTAATCTAGGCAAAGAAATAATGTAAACTAGCTAACAATCACAAGTAAACTAAAGGCTTCAAAGACAATTCTAAAAGCAACAATTTACTCCACTTGTCCAATCAAACTCACAAACATTACCGTCAAATGTCACGAATCAAACGAATTCCACAAATGAGAGAAAATAGGATATTGGTTTAAACTTTGCAATGAACCAACAAAGATAGGATAGAATGTTGCAAGCAACTTTTAATTTTCCTAAAAACGGTCAATCTTTCCTATAATATCTAATCCCCTTAGTACCGGGAATTAGAAGTTGATGAGATTAAAAACTCAAACTGATACGCTATTGACTCTAACCTTACTCCAAAAAGTTCATAGATTATCGACCTACAAGCTATCCCCGCATATGGATTGGTTTAATACTTGTATGCAATCACACTAATCACGACTCTTAGATCCGTGGAATAGCTACAATTTTAGTGCCAATTAATCAACTAGTTGGTTAATGCAGACATAAATTAACTATAAGAAAGACTCTAGCGTGTTGCAATTGAATAAGAGAAGGTAAAAAAGCATTCAATTCAATCAATTGATCCAAAACATCATTCAACCAATATCCTCCAAAAGTTTAGATATTCATATCTTTTGTTGATTGCAATTCAATTACAAGATAAAATTAATCTATTACAATTGAAGGTTGAAAAGAAAATTTCACCCAAATGTTGAATTGGTCTTCACAATCCTCTTCGATCCGCAACTAATTGGATAGATTCTTCATGGTTTCTTCCTTCATTTGATGATTGGAGATGATATGGAAGTGAATTGGAGTGAATAACTACCTATTTCTCTCTTAGATTTATCTAAAAACCGCCAAAAGTTTTCTCAAATTTCATTTTCCCCCTTTTATAGTAAGGAGGAGGCGAGCTGACAGATTTTGGGATTTCCAGAGACCCATCACCAACTTTAGAGGAGGAAGATGGAGTGAAGCAGTTAGCATCAGTAGAAGACCAAGTTTATTGCTCTCATTGTACTTGTATTTTAATGATTTTAATAAAGTTGTAAGTAAATCATTGAAATAATAAAAGCTTCTGCTTGAAGACATTAACTCGTTGTCTCAAAATTGTTCGCCACACTCTAAATTGATTTACACTTCTGTGTAATCAGTTTTCTTTTTTTTTTTTCCCTTAATTATTAATCGGGAATTATCCCTCCTGTTGAGGGGGAAGATTCATAGGGCAGGCTGAGTTAATGAGTTCAGTCCTCGAGTATTAGATCTTGATAGAACATATTTGTAAATTATAAAAACTGACTCTTAACCAACTTAGGGCGGTTCTGACAACATAAAAAATGGGGCAATTTTAAGAAGTATTTGTACCTTTTATTATGTTTTGATGTATCAAACAGTGTATGGAAACCACTAGTTTAGGTTGTCTCTGGATTAGCTCTAGTTCGTGCAAAACATGTAATGTTCTGTATAGGATGTATATTGAGTTGTAACAAAGTTGTGTGGGCACATCACGCAACCTTCAGTTCAGGAAGTTTTGGAACTTTAATGTTCTTCTCGGAACCATCGTTCCTTTTGGCTAAACGCTCGTGAGAATCATAGCTTGGAGAAAAGTTGTGACTATTGTGTTCTTACATGGAGAGTAAGAACACCAAGAAGTAAACTTGTGCTAGAAAGCAACAAGTCTTGTGTTCAAGACAGCACACAGTAAGCTAAGAAGTTATCCTCGAATGTTGAAACCTTGATTTTTTTAATTTTGCAGAGTTTCACTACTGGGTTTTTGACTCGGTTCTCGTAACCTCTCTTCTTGGGACACTTCGTCTATTTGTAGGCGATGTGTAAAAGGTTTGAAAATATAGCCGCTGAGAGACATATTGGAAGAAGTCCAATCGGCGCCTCACTTCTGTGAAAGATAAGTTTCTTTTGCAGAAAGTCTACACCTGTTCCTGCTTTATGACACAGGATGTTAACTTTGTACGGTGCATTAGAACGACTCTTCTTAGTCAGTCCGAGGAATCAAAACTGGTCCAAAACCAGGATCTTCAATCTTTAAGTAATATCCATTCTTAAAGTCAGACTTTAATGGAATTCCTCCTGACTTGTTTTTCTTGTCTCTGATTGTGTTGGTAAAAGGCTTGAGTGAAACTGGTCTAGTGACACCATCCAATTTCTATCATATGTAAGTTCCAAACTGGTACTAGGAGTGTAGTCAGTTTCTTCAATCACTCTCCGAGACTAAACTGGAGGATTTTCTGTTTGTCTTGATCAGTTCTGTTACAACTTGATATACATCCTATACAGGACATTACATATTTTGCAAAAACTAGAGCTAATATAGAGACAACATAAACTGGTGATTTTAGTACATTATTTAACACATCAAAATATAATAAAAGGTAGAAATACTTCCTAACAATAATAGTAATTGGTTGTCTATTGATATCAAGATCGGAAACTCAAATTCGTGTCCAACTACTCTCATATTAATAGCATCTTCCCCTCTCTCTCAAACGCACCAACCTCACTCCTTGCACAAATCTCTCAGTTTCATGATATATGGAATACTAAAAATTTATATTAATTTTATTAATCTTATTATTTATTAAATCAATATTTTAAACCAATATAAGAACATATCAATTTTATGAAAAAACTTGTGTGAAATGGTGGTTTTTTGTGAGACATTTCGAATAGAAGGCATTTTACACTACGCCATTGCTAACGGAATGCAAATGATGTATTTCAAGCATAATAAATGGTGTATTTTATAAAAATATCAATTTCACTTATGAAATACATCATTTATTTTCTATTGGGAATGCACATTCCATTTGGAATGTGCAGTGTAAAATGTATTTCGAAAGGAATGCATATTACAAAAAAAAATATGCGAAAAAATAAATTTCAAACAAAATGCGCTCAAATATCTCTTTGTCTCACAAAAACACATGTTTCGCATAAGAGTCACTCCAATTTAATTATTTATCAATTTAATAGCACAAACATTCTCAATCACTTTAACCTAATGTTTGGAAATATAATTTGATCAATTTAGTTTCGAGGAGTAATTGATTAATTCAAATTGTAAAACTTTCAAAACCTACCTATTAATTTACCAATACTTCATCCATTGAATTAGTCAAATCAATCCATGCACACATTTAGATATCATCACTGTTGGGGTTCAACTTCTTAATAATAAATTTATTTGTTTCGTAGAATCTTCCATTCTGGTATGGACTACTCCTCGGGTAGGGGGGTGTTGTTTGAATGATGAAAGCAGATAACACTGAGAAAGAAAATGACACGAAGATTTAACAAGGTTTGGCATAGAGGAATGACTACATCCTGAGAGAGGGAGATATTTTCATTATCAAAGAATAAAATTACAGATTACTAGGGCTTTTGCATAATGAAAATTAATGAAGTTCCTCTCCTATGGAAGAACTTTAAGTTTTTCTCATTTTTTCTCCAAATTTTTTTCTCCTTTTAAAATACTCAGTCTCCCTTCTTTAATGAAGGAGAGACATGTCTATCCACCACTCAAACCTTGCTCTGTCTGCTGCATGTTACTATTGTTGAGATTTGTATACTGAAAGTATTTATTATATTTTGTATACAATTTAATTTTTTCATATCTTTGAACAAACATGCTTGTGAGAACACAGTATCCTCTTCTCTTTACGATAGGGAGATCATACGATGTGTAGGAGATCACACAAGACCGTATGGATCACTTTATTGGGAATTTTTATGTCATGAATTGAATTAAAAAATCCATATAACATATTTGATCGTTCATGGATGTAAAAATAATTACCATTCCATATATAAATCTTAGCATACCCCTTTGAATTTAATGCAAAGGATTTAGGATTACCTTTTGATTGCAGATCTGGATCTGGTTCGCGTTGAATCTGAATCATATTCCACAACATGTATCAATTAAATCTGCGGAACAGGAAATTATTATTTGGGAATATAAATTCAAGATTTAATTGAAATAAGAAGAGAATGAAGGAATATGATATTCTCCAGCTCAAGCCTTCAGATCTATATCCCTTATTTTCAATCTTCTACTGGTGAGGATTCCACTGGATTGCATAGTGCAGGACATAGTCGAATTTCTTCCACCCTCTCACTATTGGCGTCTCCCCTCTCTCTAACTCTCTAGGGTTTCAGTTATTGTACTTATGAAATCTGAGAAGAGAATGAGCTATTTATAATACTAGGGTAAAACCTAAATGAGCTCCAATGGGCAATTAATTTAGACCAGACCAGGGACCTAACCCAAATAAAAAAGTGGGCCTATGAATTAATTAATTCTCATGTCCACAACCCAAGACATAATTAATTAAATAATATTAATTCATTTTCACCACATAATTAATACTGACTTACCCCTTTATTACAATATTATGATAACAGACTTCATTAACTTGATAAATTCTCATATTTAAAATTACTGGACATTCAATAATTAAATGGAGCTTCTGATATGCTTCACACAATTAATTAATTTTGTATTTTCCTGAGCAATACCACTCAAACATTATGAAGGGATTTGTGAATCGAATCACTTAATCCATTAGCTGAGATCGTTAATTGGAATATCCAAAATAAATTGCTATGCCTATGATTAATTCTAGCATGCTCCCATTGATTATGCATAAGAGGGTTTAGGCAGAATACCTGGATTGTAGAACCTGAAGAACGTAGTGCACAGAGATTTGATCCTCGATCCTTTTTCCCGCGCACCAAGATTTAATCTTATAAGATGAAGGAATTAAATCTTTGAAATTAAATAATTAATTTTGAAAATTAAGGAGGGAGAGAGAGAGAAGAAAGAAGATCCTCCTCCTTTTCTCAAATCTAGTCGATCTCCACATCTCCCAGAACTAGGTTTGCTGTGTTGCAACATATGATCTTGTGGTGTGTTGAGATCTAAGAAACTGAAGCCTATTTATAGGAAATTCTGGACTCCTATTGGGCTTGAGTTTTCATGGACCAGACCAGGGACCAGAATGCAAATAGCAAATAAGGTCTATCAATTAATTAATTCCCATATTCAACACAGAATATAATTAATGAATTAATTAATATTGATTCATTCCACCAGAGAATCAATATTGTCCTAACTATTTGCTACCACGTTTTGAGGATTGGGTTGCATGGGCTCGGTATATCCCCACATTTAAGATTACAGACATTCGTTATTAATTTAGACTCGGACAAGCCATCTAATTAATTAACATCTTATATTCATGAGTCAATCCACTTAAACCTTTTCACTTATGCTTGAACTTAATCAGCCTACAGGACTTTAGCATAACGAACCTTTTGAGCTGCTCAGGTAATGTCATCATCCTATACTAGATGTGGTTACCTAGTTCAGTACCAGACAGTCATACACAAACTTCTATCACCCAAGATACAGATATACAAGCTCAACTAGAGCCTTTCACTGTAAATCAAAGTGATACACAACCTGTGTATACTTTTGTACCTTCATTTAGGTTTAGGATCTCATCAAGCCATAAAGATCCAGATTCCTTTAATGTCAGTTAAAGGAATAGATCTCAACTTAAGTCCTTATCAATGCGTACCCTGCATCAGCATACCAAGCCATCCAAGATAAGATGCTTATTACCGCGTATGTTGCAGCCTACACAGACAATATATCCTGGTTCTGTCTCAGCTGTGATAACCATTTATATCTCGCTAGGTCAGATGATCCATACAATCTTCTGTGATCTACTACACACCGTATGATCTCCCTATCAACGAGATAAGAGGAAAATAGCATTTGTGACACATGTTTGTTAATTCAGACAGGAAATGATCATACAACCTTTATGATTCTCATTATATTAACCAATTGACCTTGTACATAATATACCAATCATTATGCTTTCAGTATATAATTACATCAATCTCCCACTTATAATCAAAGCATTAAATAGGTGTTTTCCAGAGTATAACACGTCTACACTAATCTAGTTATTACATCAATCATTCTACATGGCTGGTTGTGCCCTAAGCCCAAGGTTACGTACATGCTTCTCGTAGACCTTTTGAGGCAAAGCTTTTGTGAATGGATCCGCTAGATCATTTTTTGTATCAATCCTCTCTACTAGCACATCACCTCTTGCTACAATTTCTCGTATAATATGGTACTTCCTCTCAATGTGTTTTGTTGCTCTGTGAGTTTGTGGTTCCTTTGAATTATCCACAGCTCCGAATTATCACAATACACCATGATAGTCTTGGGTATCTTAGGAATCACATCCAACTCCAGAAGGAAGTTTCAAAATCAAATTGCATCTTTCGAAGCTTCCAAAGCTGCCACATATTCTGCTTCCATGGTGGAGTCAGCAATGCACTTCTGCTTTGCACTCTTCCATGATATGGCCCACCTGATAGACGAGACAATAGTCTCTAGTCCTTTTCAAGTATTTGAGTATTTGTTTTACCACGGTCCAATGTGCCTGCCAAAGGTTAGACTGATATCTTGCTACCATGCCTACGGCAAAGTAGATATTTGCCCTCGTACATAGCATTGTATAGATGAGACTCCCCACGGCCGATGAATACGAAACATTTCTCATCTTATCTTTCTCATCTTGTGTCATCGAACACTGATCCTTAGAAAGATGTATGCCATGTCTGAAGGATAACAGACATTTTTTGGCAGTTTGCATGCTGAAACGGGCAATCACAATATCCACATATGAAGCTTGAGACAAGGCCAACATCCTTTTCTTGCGCTCCCACAATACTTTTAACCCAATGATGTATCCTGCCACCCCAAGGTCCTTCATATAAAACTGTTCAGATAACCACCCCTTTATGCCCGAAAATACCTCCACATTGTCGCTAATTAGGAGAATATCATCTGCATAAAGTGCAAGGAACACCAGCTTCCGCTGACACATAGACGATACACACAACTCTTGTTTGAACAATATGAGAATCTATAAGATTTAGTCACTTCATCAAAATGTAGATTCTATGACCGTGAAGCTTTCTTGAGTCCACACAGTGACTTCTTGAGCTTCCAGACCAAATGCTCTTCGCCCTTCTACACATAACCTTCTAGTGGTTGCATATAGATGTCTCGACCTTCTACGAGATACCCGTTTAGAAATATAGTTTTGACATCCATCTTCCAGATCTCTTAGTTAATATGTGCTGCTATGGCTAGGAGTGTTTGAATGGACTTGAGCGTGGCTACCGGTGAGAAGGTCTTGTTATAGTCTACACCTTCTTTCTGACTATAACCCTTTGCCACCAACCTTGCTTTGAAAGCTGTAATTTCACCATTCGCTCCTTTCTTTCTCTTGTATACCCATTTGCACCCTATGGCTCGATAGCTGATCACTGCAAATTTCACAGATTAATTGCAAATACAGGGGCAAATAAATTTATAAAGGTACCCAAAGGTAGTCAAACACAGAGGAATTGTGCAACGAAACTATCTCATGTACTAACTATAGTTTTCAGATTTATTGTTTGAGTAAATAAGAAATTTGGTTTTGGTTTTGGAAAATAAAGATAACAATGCAGAAATTTAAAGAGTATTGGAAAGCAAATTAAAGAACACAGATTCTAGGGCAAATAATCAATCAGAATACATGCCAAATCAATCAACTCTACAATGATGGGAAATCAGAGAAAATATTAAAATTCCTTGGTCGGACAATTTTAACCTAGGTTACTATCATGTGACTGTATATGCTTAGTTGGCCTATAATCAACCTCAATAAAAATAAATTTTATTCCCTACAATTGATTAATCTTCCTTATGAGACAGAAAACCAATTATATTCAATTCCTCTTCCTATTATTAATTTTCTCCTCTCGGTCTTTCAATTAACAACTATGAATAAAGAATCAATTTCACCTCTCGATCCATCATCAATCATAAATTCTATCAATTAAATTAGGAATTGAAACCATGAAATTTTGAGTTGATTAATCTAACATGCAAACATGATCAATTACACATAGCCCTAGAACCCGCTAGGGTTTCTAGCCACTCGTGATGGAAAGAAACACAAGAAACATATTATTAAATTGCATAATAAAACTTACAATGAAAAATAAAGGTTGAATCCTCTCCAAAAAAATTAAATCTTCTAAAACGTCAACAATCCAAGAGAACTAAGGGAGGAACTGGTCAGTAACTCGTAGACCACCCTAAAAACTCGAGCAAAAGAAGTATTTAGAGAGGTAGAGGTGTATAAATTGGGATCTAGGGCCAAAAATATGATTTAACCATAAAAATCTCGAAGATTCCTTTTCTGGGCCTGTCTGGGTCGACGTGGAGCTTGAGTCGGTCGACATGGACTTTATATCGGTCGAGACAGAGACGTTCGATCCTTCTGCGCAGTCTCACGATTTTGGCCATTTTTTTCACTCTCGAACTCCGATTGACCCGATTCCAGTTGCATTGGAAAGCTAACTCAAAGATATTTCAAATTCCATGCTGCATTAGCTCAAATTACATATGTGGAAGAAGTCGTGACTGTTTCTTGAACATCTGCTGCTTTAGGTACGGGTTTCGGCCTAAAACCTGTAAAAATACACCATGGCAAGCATAATACCTCATAAACTTGACTCATGCTCAAAATATATAAATAAACTCAATGAAACTAAATAATATAGTTGAAAACAATAAGATAAGTGAGTCGAAATCCGAGCTTATCAAACCCCCCAAACTTGAACATTAGATTGTCCTCAATCAATAGGCAAGAAAGAAATCAAAAGATCATGTAGTTAAAGTGCAATGCCTCAAAAGATTTGTCACAATCAAGAACTAAAAATCCACTCACACAAACAATTTGAAAGATATAGACAATCCATCAACTGTAGAAGAACTCACGGGAAGTGTATCATTAAACTCTCAAGTGTTTAAGGATAAGATGAAAGCACTCAACACATGTACGAAGAAATTTTTACCATAGGCTTGCAAAATCTCTAATATCTCCACTGCTAAAATGTGCACACAAGTATTGGATCAAAAAGGACTTTCAAAGGGTTGTAATGTAGGCTTTTTGTGACAAGGTAGGGAAATTTGGTCAAGTGACTAAAATTCATCAAGCCGACCAACTCATCAAAACAAAAGCACTCTCTATCATCATCCTCATCTCCTTAGATATATAAAAAAACTCAACAAATTTTTTTCTCTCTTTTTTCCTAGCTCTTTTGAATCCCTTGTACCCTTTAATAGTTTACACACATATTTGTTTTTTTTTTTTTTTTTCATAGGGCTTATGAGAATTCTAATTTATTAGAGCTATTTAACACCCAACTTTGCATCAACCACTAATTTGACATTTCTTATCTCTAATTCACATCAATCTACTCCATCAAACCACAACTCAAGACACGAGCGAAACCAGCATATTCTTAAGCTCATAGACAAGGAAAGAATTGTAAAGGCTCAATGTGGCTAACTATGGAAAATTTAATTGTGAAGGGACAGTGTTTAGGATATTAGGTTAACAAAGATGGCCTAATATCATCTCCTAAACTTGTGCACACTATGCAGTCTCGAAACAGAAAATAAGCAAGTTCTAGAGAAATAAAAACATCCATGAGAATCTCACATCAAGCGAATATAAGGCTCAAAATCTCACACAAGGGTTTAAAATTTTCCTCCACAATCAACTTCAAGTCAACTCAATCATCATGCAAGTGTAAATTTCAAATCAATCCTATCATGCGGTATTCTACTTTCATAGGCAATTAACCACAATCACAATCAATCCAAACTCAACCAATAATCGATTCTAATCGCACATTCTCATTCAAGTTGCATCAAAACTCAAAAATTTGCTCACAAAATATCATAAAATTTTTTAATCTAGGCAAAAAATTAAATTCAGAAAGCAGAATAAATAAAATATAGAACATTCCAACTCTTGTCCACATCCCCCCAAACTTATTTCCAACTCAAAGAGTGGAAAAAGTTTGAAAATCAGACAAGAGAGAACGGTACATGGTGGTTGATCTCAGACATCAACTTTTTATCCTGGAACCTTTAGAAATTGCACAGCGTGAAATTTTTGCTGCTGGCACTCCGCGTCGACCAACGTGGGCTCTGCATTGAGCTACTCTGCATCGACCGATGCATGCAGAGCACTGTTCCTTGATTTTTTTTATTATTTTTTTTTCAAAATCAACAGAAGTGAACTAATTCGAAAACAAGGATGAAAATTGAAAGTAAATTGCAGAAATGAAAAAAATAACGAGGAATTTGAAAAGAAAGCAAGTAAACATTGGGTTACCTCCCAACAAGTGCTTGATTTAACGTCGCAGCTCGACGATACCGCAGATCACCATGACCATGGGGGTCGGGTCCAGACTCTCCTTCCCTTGGCATCCACCATGAAGATTTTCCGGTCTTGAATGACAGTAGTGAGCTCGGAAAGGGATGGCTTAGTTGACAACTCCATGGCCCGGGCAGCTCCTCAATAGCTCATTCCACCTGCTGCATTCCTTAAACAAAGATTCATCCATCTTCTGGTGGAACTGTAAGATCTCCATCTTCTTTTGGATCATGACTGATGGAGGAAAGAACGCAGAGAGGAACTCTACTCTGAGATCAGCCCAAGTGCGGATGCTGCTGCAGTCCAAGGCTGTAAACCATGTCCGAGTCTGATCCTGAAGTGAGAAGGGGAAGAAGCGCAGACGGATCACATCCTGGGTAACTCTATTTTGCTTTATGGTCTGACAAACCTCCACGAACATCCTGATGTGAATGTAAGGATCCTCCACAGCTCGGCCACCGAATTGGTTCTGCTGAACCATCTGAATAAGACCGGTTTTGAGTTCAAAGTTATTGGCATTGATACCAATAATGAATCCCTCATTACCGGGTTGCGGTCTGTACTTCTTTGCCATGGCATTGGGATCCTCATCATCGGAGTCCTCTTGGCGCAGCCTTTCTTGCACTCTTTCTCTGTCTCTCCTTGCTGCCTCAGCTCGATCTGCTTCTCTTTCTAACATGAGTTGCGCGTCCAACTCCCGCATTTGATTCATCTCTTGGACCATCAGTAGGGCATTTTGTTGAGTAATGAGTTGAGTGTCAGTTTCCTCCAAATGTGGCATCTCATGATTATCTTCCTCATTATGTTTGTGCGGTGGATCCATCTCAGTGGATGTGCTTTGCTTCTCCTTGTTTTTCCTTCTTCGGACTGTGGCCTCGATTTCTGAATCAAAGGCTTCAAGTGGTTTCCCTTGGGCCCTCGTGTTCATGCAAAATCTGAGAAAACAGACAAAAACGGAATGATTAGATCTGCATCGACCGACACAGGATGTGTGTCGACCGATGCAAAATAATCTATGTCGACCGACGCGGCACGTGTGTCGGTCAAAACAGAACTCAGAAATCAACACCAACACACGCACACGAACATAAATTTAAATAAAATAAAATAATTCAATCCAATTAATCCTTAAACAAATTAGTAACAAGATAAAATCTGACAATTCCCCGGCAACGGCGCCAATTTGATCACTGCAAATTTCGCAGATTAATTGCAAATAGAGTGGCAAATATACTTATAAAGGTACCCAAAGGTAGTCGAACCCAGATGAATTGTGCAACGAAACTATCTCATGTACTAACTATAGTTTTAAGATTTATAGTTTGAGTAAATCATAAATTTGGTTTTGGTTTTGGAAAATAAAGATAACAATGCAGAAATTTAAAGGGTTTATAAAAGCAAATTAAAGAACACAGATTCTAGGGCAAATAATCAATCAGAATACATGTCAAATCAATCAACTCAACAATGGTGGGAAATCAGAGAAAATATTAAAATTCCTTGGTCGGGCAATTTTAACCTAGGTTACTATCATGTGACTGTACATGCTTGGTTGGCCTCAAGAACACAATAATAATCAACCTCAATAAAAATAGATTTAATTCCCTACAATTGATTAATCTTCCTTTTGAGACAGAATACCAATTATATTCAATTCCTCTAACTGTTATTAATTTTCTCCTCTCGGTCTTTCAATTAACAACTATGAATAAATAATCAATTTCACCTCTCGATCCATCATCAATCCTAAATTCTATCAATTAAATCGGGAATTGAAACCATGCAATTTTAAGTTAAATAATCAAACATGCAAACATGATCAATTACACATAGCCCTAGAACCCGCTAGGGTTTCTAGCCATTCATGATGGAAAGAAACACAAGAAACATATTATTAAATTGCATAATAAAACTTACAATGAAAAATAAAGGTTGAATCCTCTCCAAAATAATTAAATCTTCAAAAACATCAACAATCCAAGAGAACAAAGGGTGGAACTGGTCAGTAACTCGTAGACCACCCTAAAAACTCGAGCAAAACAAGTATTTATAGAGGTAGAGGTGTATAAATCAGGATCTAGGGCAAAAAATATGATTTAACCACAAAATCTTGAAAATTCCTTTTCTGGGCCCGTCTCGGTCGACGTGGAGCTTGCATCGGTCGACATGGACTTCATATCGGTCGAGACAGAGACATTCGATCCTTCTGCGAAGTGTCACGGTTTTGGCCATAACTTTCACTCCTGAACTCCAATTGACCCGATTCTAGTTACATTGGAAAGCTAACTCAAAGATATTTCAAATGCCATGCTCCATTAGCTCAAATTCCAACTGTCGAAGAAGTCGTGACTATTTCTTGAACATCTGCTGCTTTCGGTACGGGTTTCTATTGAATTCGGCCTAAAACCTGTAAAAATACACCATGGCAAGCATAATACCCCATAAACTTGACTCATGCTCAAAATATATAAATAAACTCAATGAAACTAAATAAAATACTTGAAAATAATAGGATAAGTGAGTCTAAATCCGAGCTTATCAAACCCCCCAAACTTGAACGTTTGATTGTCCTCAATCAATAGGGAAGAAAGAAATCAAAAGATCATGTAGTTAAAGTGCAATGCCTCACAAGATTCGTCAAAATCAAGAACTAAAAATCCGCTCACACAAACAATTTGAAAGAGATAGACAATCTATCAACTGTAGAAGAACTCACGGGAAGTGTATCGCTCAACTCTCATGTGTTTAAGGATAAGATGAAAGCACTCAACACATGTATGAAGAAGTTTCTACCATAGGCTTGCAAACTCTCTAATATCTCCACTGCTAAAATCTGCGTCGACCGATGTGAATGTATGTCGGTCGACGTGACTGTGTCGCCCGTCTTATGCCCATCGCTCGAACTATCTGCGTCGATCAACACGGGACGTTCATCGGTCAAAACAGAGTCATCCCCCGCAGGATTCTCCTCTTCTTATCCCCCAAACTTGTTCAAAATCTTCTCGGGACCTTTGTAACTCCTGCCAGACCTCAAAGTAACTGCTTTGCACTCCTTCTAATTCTTCGGATTCACCATAGTAGTGCCCGGAAGTTGTCCTTGCTTGTGTTGGATTCCAATGGTGGTAGCAATCTGGCTGACTTGAGTTTCAAGCATTTGAACCTGTTTGCCAACTAGATCAATCTTTGTGTGCAATCCAGCCACTTCTTGCTCTATCTTTCCAACTCGAAAATTCAAAGCTTTCATACAGTTGGCCAACACCACATCCAAACTCTCCTTCTTCTTTTCCGTGATTTCTCCATCCTGCACATCAAAACCAGGTGGGGGAAATTCTCCACCAGCCGGATTAACATAAGAGAAGCCGGCATGCTGCTTTGGATGGTAATGCTGATATCCTCCACCTCGTTGCTGATTCTGATATTGATTCTGAAATTGATTCTGATAGCCACGTCGGTTCATGAAATTCACATCAGCGATGGGTTCAACATGTGCAGTAGAAACAAAAGAAACATTTGAAGTTAGTTTCTCCATCTCCCCCTTGAGCTTTTCAATCTCCTTATTGAGAATGTCATCTGGTTCCTTCTTCTCAATTGCCTTGACTTGAGACCTCCTTGGATTGGCCCACTGTTGAGTATGGAAGGTCATCCTGTTGAACAGCTTGAGGGCCTTTTCAGGTGACTTGCTCTTTAGAGAACCTCCCGCGGCATAATCAACAGCTGCTTGGGTATTATCATTCATCCCTCGGTAAAAGATGTGGGCCTGCTCCTCAGTATCAACTCCATGGCCCGGGCAGCTCCTCAACAGCTCATTCCACCTGCTCCATACCTCAAACAAAGATTCATCCGTCTTCTAGAGGAACTGCAAGATCTCCATCTTCTTTTGGATCATGACTGATGGAGGAAAGAAGGCATAAAATAACTCTGCTCTGAGATCGGCCCGAGTGCGGATGTTGCTGCAGTCCATGGCTGTAAACCATGTACAAGCCTGATCGTGAAGTGAGAAGGGGAACAAGCACAGACGGATAACATCCTGGGTGACTCCATTTTGCTTGATGGTCTTACAAACCTCCACGAACATCTTGATGAGAGTGTAAGGATCCTCCACAGCTCGGCCACCGAATTGGTTCTGCTGAACCATCTGAATAAGACCAGTTTTGAGTTCAAAGTTATTGACATTGATACCAATAACAAATCTCTTATTACGGGGTTGCGGTCTGTACTTCTTTGCCATGGCATTGGGATCCTCATCGTCGAAGTCCTCTTGGCACAGCCTTTCTTGCTCTCTTTCTCTGTCTCTCCTTACAGCCTGAGCTCGATCTGCTTCTCTTTTTAACATGAGCTGCGCGACCAACTCCCGCATTTGATTCATCTCTTGGACCATCAGTAGGGTATTTTGTTGAGTAATGAGCTACGTGTCGGTTTCCTTCAAAGGTGGCATCTCATGATTATCTTCCTCATTATGTTTGTGCGGTGGATCCATCTCAGTGGATGTGCTTTGTTTCTCCTTGTTTTTCCTTCTTCGGACTGTGGCCTCGATTTCTGGATCAAAGACTTCAAGTGGTATCCCTTGGGCCCTCGTGTTCATGCAAAACCTGAGAAAACAGACAAAAATAGAAAGGTCAAATCTGCGTCGACCGAAACAGGATGTGTGTCGACCGACGCAAAATAATCTTTGTCGACCGACGCGGCACGTGTGTCGATCGAAACAGAACTCAGAAAACAACACCAACACACGCACACGAACAGAAATTTAAATAAAATAAAATAAATTCAATCCAATTAATCCTTAAACAAATTAGTAACAAGATAAAATCTGACAATTCCCCGGCAACGGTGCCAATTTGATCACTGCAAATTTCGCAGATTAATTGCAAATACAGTGGCAAATAAACATATAAAGGTACCCAAAGGTAGTCGAACCCAGAAGAATTGTGCAACGAAACTATCTCATGTACTAACTATAGTTTTAACATCTATTGTTTGAGTAAATCATAAAATTGGTTTTGGTTATTATAAATAAAGATAACAATGCAGAAATTTAAAGGGTTTTGAAAAGCAAATTAAAGAACACAGATTCTCGGGCAAATAATCAATCAGAATACATGTCAAATAAATCAACTCTACAATGGTGGGAAATCAGAGAAAACATTAAAATTCCTTGGTCGGGCAATTTTAACCTAGGTTACTATCATGTAACTGTATATGCTTGGTTGGCCTCAAGAACACAATAATAATCAACCTCAATAAAAATAGATTTAATTCCCTACAATTGATTTATCTTCCTTTTGAGACAGAAAACCATTTATATTCAATTCCTCTTCCTGTTATTAATTTTCTCCTCTCGGTCTTTCAATTAACAACTATGAATAAAGAATCAATTTCACATCTCGATCCATCATCAATCATAAATTCTATCAATTAAATCAGTAATTAAAACCATGCAATTTTGAGTTAATTAATCTAACATGCAAACATGATCAATTACACATAGTCCTAGAACCCCTAGAGTTTCTAGCCACTCATGATGGAAAGAAACACAAGAAACATATTATTAAATTGCTTAATAAAACTTACAATGAAAAATAAAGGTTGAATCCTCTCCAAAATAATTAAATCTTCAAAAACATCAACAATCCAAGAGAACTAAGGGAGGAACTGGTCAGTAACTAGTAGACCACCCTAAAAACTCGAGCAAAACAAGTATTTAAAGAGGTTGAGGTGTATAAATCGGGATCTAGGGCCAAAAATATTATTTAACCATAAAATCTCGAAAATTCCTTTTCTGGGTCTGTCACGGTCGACGTGTAGCTTGCGTCGGTCGATGCGGATCCCCTTGCGTCAGTCGACATGGACTTCATATCGGTCGAGACAGAGACGTTCGATCCTTCTGTGCAGTCTCACGGTTTTGGCCATAACTTTTACTCCTAAACTCCGATTGACGCGATTCCAGTTGCATTGGAAAGCTAACTCAAAGATCTTTCAAATGCCAAGTAGATACTGTTGCTTGAACATCTGCTGCTTTCGGTACGGGTTTCTATTGAATTCGGCCTAAAACCTGTAAAAATACACCATGCCAAGAATAATACCCCACAAAATTGAATCATTCCCAAAATATATAAATAAACTCAATGAAACTAAATAAAATACTTGAAAACAATAGGATAAGTGAGTCAAAATCCGAGCTTATCAATAGCCATCTGACAAATCTATTTTTTGGCATACATCCATAGCCATAATGGATTCTATCTCCGAATCCATGTCCGAATCTATGGGTCGCTATCATCTAGTCCGCTTTTGGGGATCAAGTCAGAAGACTATCCCACGAACATGTACCTTTCTGGTTATCGAAAAACCCTCCCACTACAACGAGGCATCTGAGCCGTGTTAGTAGTTAGAACAGTACTTGTTGGTCCCATACCTTGCATTGATGGCAGTGTTCATATTCCTCACCTATTACGGGTGGATTTACCATCACAATGGGCTTTCCTGATGGAATTGCTTCATTATCTCAAAGCTCTAGGAGTATAGTTTCACTCTTGGATCTGTGGTTTCTTACATATTCGTCCTCCAAGAATCTTGTGTTGGTACTGACAACCACTTTTTGATTCTCAAGACAATAAAAGTAACCACCTTTCGTTTGCCTGGGATATCCTACAAACAGCATCAGCTTAAACCTACTTTCTAAATTATCAGGTTCCTTTGTCAGCACATATGTTGGACAACCCCAAACCCTCATTCTGGTTAACTTAGGATTTCACCCATACTAGAGTTCCAGAGGCATTTAGGAACTGATTTAGAAGGTACCAGGTTAAGCAAATAGGCCACTGTCTCCAAGGCATAACCCTAAAACGAAATCGGCAAGCTTGCATAACTCATCATGGACCTTACCATTTCCAAAAGAGTCCTATTTCTTCTTTCCTCTACACCATTTTGTTGAGGGGTTCCTGGTGCAGTCCACTGGGACGTAATCCCATTATCCGACAGGTACTGCAAGAACTCATTACTAAGTTATTCCCCACCACGATCTGATCGTATTGTTTTAATAGTCTTGCCTAGCTTCTTTTCTACCTCAGTCCTAAACTCTTTGAACTTCCCAAAGCATTCAGACTTGTAGCGAAGCAAATTGACATATCCAAACCTTGAGTAATTGTCAATGAATGTGATGAATTACTTATAACCTCCACAAGCTTGCGTGGACTTCGATACACATAAGTCAGAGTTGATCAATTCTAACACATCCTCTGCTCGAGACTGACTTGCCTTAAAAAGGTCTGGTCGTCATCTTTCCCTCAATACAGAATTCACAGACTTGATGTGGCACCACTTGGAAAGATTTCAAGAGCCTATCACTCGCTAGTCTCTTGATCCTCTTTAGATTGATGTGACCTCTCAAGTGCCAGAGATATGTTTGATCATCATCGGAGGAAAATTTCTCTTTAAATGATTATTATTATTGGACGAGTTTTCAATAATCACGGAAGGTTTACGCATACAATTAATGATATAGAGAGAGTCAATAATTTTGCCATGACATATAACACCATTATTTCCAATGATAGAAACTCCACTATAAAAAATAACTCAAAATCCATCATTAAATAACTTGGAAACTGAAATTAAGTTCCACCGAAAAACCGGCACATATAAAACATCTCTCAACATCAAAACATTGTTTTCAAAGCATAAAGTAAAATCTTTAATGGCTACTATTGAGACTCGCTCTATGCTACCCATTGAGATAGTAATCTCGTCATGCTTCAGTGTCCTTGTCGGCCTGAACCCCTGCAGAGTATAACAAACATGATCAGTAGCTCCAGTATCCACTACCCATGAATAGGTAGAAATTGATACTAAACATATTTCCGTTATAAATGCCCATGACGCATCTTGCCCAGCCTTCCTAACTTGAAAATCTATCTTCTAGTGACTAGTCTTGCCACATCTGAAACACTTGTCCTTCTTCGCAGGCACGCCCGTTGTCTTTTTTTACTTCTTCACAGAAGTTGTACCTTTGGCTTCTTCTTAAACATTCGTTTGCGCTTCTTGCCAACCAGTGCAACAGGACGGTTTCCAGAAGTGGCCAAATCAACCTTTTCTGGAAGCATCACTGATTCCATCGCCATCAAGTCATTGAGTAACTCATTAAGAGTATACTCCTTCTTGTACATGACAGCATTCAGTCTAAAGTTCTCAATGGACTTTGGCAGAGAGTTGAGAATGATATCAACCTGCGCTTCTACATCGATACCACCTCCGTGCAACGTGAGTTCATCCATTAGATAAGTCATGCTGACCATGTGCCCTCTGACTGAGCTACCATCAGGCATTTTCTTTCTCACGATTTCCCTAATGAGATTGAATCTGACAGCTCGGTATGACTCACCATAGGTCGCTGTGAGGTTGTCCATGATGTCACAAGCATTATCATATGAATGATGTTGTTGTGCAAGTACTTTAGATATTGTAGTCATCATATAGCATTTCACTATATTGTTTGACTTGAGCCACTTGTTATAGTAGCTCTTTTCCTCATCAGTCGATGCATCAGTGGGAGTTGCCGGACGAGGCTTATCGAGGACAAACTTGTGTTCCTCTACAACAAGGATGTAATCCAAGTTGCGTTTCCATTCTTGAAAATTAGGACCGGTTAATTGGTTTTGTGCTAAGATATTGATCACATTTGATAAAGACATGTCTAAAAACAATAAATTAAAGAAGAAATTAAAATATAGTTGCAAAAAGTTGAAACAAATAAATATTGAAACCTTGTGATAAAACAATATTAATGTTTTCTCCGATTTGCCTAAGTATTACTATTGCAAGCCACACATGTGGACATTTACAACAAAACACTTAACCAGACTACATCTTTCAATTCCAGTCCTTTAATTCTAATCCATATAAGGGTTCCACAGACAAATGGAATTAATAATCTGAGACTAACTTAAGACAATATTATCCCACTGAGCAGGGACATCACAAATAAGTTAAACTCTGGACAATATCTATGTTAGCATACCACCAAAGCCAAACCTCTCATATAAAGATCTACTAGGACACACCCTGGTCTCTTATAATAAGGTTGTCTCATCTAATTCAATTCCCTAGAGAACTTATGAAAACTACATACACAAGCTACACATGTAGACGTTTAAGCATGAGCTCCTACTTCTCACATGATTTAAACATTTGTCTTTAAGAAATCCCATCTATTAGAACTTATGAATAAAAAATTAAGTATGCTACACATGTAGACATTTACCTAATAAATTACCCACTTCCAATAAGAGATCGTTTTGTGGAGGTCTTACTATTAACAACTTAGTAATTTTAATTTCATCAGATTTAATTGCACAGATTATTTTATGTAGCCATAAATTATAACACTGCTAAAACTCTATCATGCAAAGCATGAACCCCAAATTTATAGTTATAACTGATGGATTTATATACTAAAAGCATTATGATTGGTATATTATGTACAAGGTCGATTGGTTAATATACTGGGAATGATAAATGTTGTATGTTCATCTCCTGTCTGAATTAACAAACATGTGTCGCAAACGCAATTATCCTCTTATCTTGTCGATAGGAAGATAATACGGTGTGTAGTAGATCACGGAAGATCGTATGGATCGTTTGACCTAGCGAGATATAAATAGTTAGCATAGCTGAGACACTTCAAGATAAATTGTCGGTGTAGGCTGCAGCATACGCAGTAATAAATATCTTATCTTGGATGGCTTGGTATCCTGGTGTGGGGCACACATTGATAAGGACCTAAGTCGAGATCAATTCTTTTATCTGACATTAAAAGAATCTAGATCTCTATGGCTTGATGAGATCCTGAGCCTATATGAAGGTACAAAAGTATATACAGATTGTGTATTACTTTGAGTTGTAGTGAAAGGCTCTGGTTGAGCTTGTATGTCTGTATCTTGGGTAATAGCAGTTTGTGTATGACTGTCTGGTACTGGAACTAAGTAACCACATCCAGTATAGGAAGGTGACATTGCCTGAGCAGCTCAAAAGGTTCGTTATGCTAAAGTCCTGCAGGCTGATTAAGTTCAAGCATAAGTGAAAAGGTTTAAGTGGATTGACTCATGAATATAAGATGTTAATTAATTAGATGGCTTGTCAGAGTCTAAATTAATAATGAATGTCTGTAACCTTAAATGTGGGGATATACCGAGCCCATTGATCGCAATATTATTTAACTGCGACTTAGCAGAGCTAATAATACAGCGGCAAAGATAAAATTATCGATCACTCAGGGAAAGAAGTAACGAATAACCTTTAAGTACTAAATCAGGCATTCTTGAAAATATTGAATAGGAAAATCGAATGAAAAAGGTTTTGGTTGTTTTGGAAATCGCAATCTTTGCAATTGAAAATTAAACAGGAAACTTGAAAAACTTTTGAAGTCAAATAAGAGAAGTACAAATTCCAGGGATATCTACCTATCAAGTATAACATGTATGAACGAATCG
>JAPKLW010000010.1:1640400-1660670 GCA_026898455.1 Plectranthus barbatus | reverse complement strand
TGAACGGCGACCCAAATTACATGTTCGGCGGTCGCCGATCATGCATTCGGGCCGCCAATCATGCAAAATCTCATATTTCACTTTGGCACATGAACGACGATCTATTTACATGAATGGCGACCGCCGTTCATGCTTTTAGATCGCTGTTCATGTAATTTCTAGGGTTGGCCACGGCGCATGGACGGCGACCTAACTGCATGAATGGCGACCGCCGTTCATGCCTTTAGGTCGCCGATCGTGAAAAATATCGGCTTTTGCTACGGTACACAGATGGCGACCCGAGAGCACGCTCAGCGGTCGCCATCGACACATTCTGGGTCGCCGATCGTGACTTTTTGGGCGAAAATTGATCCCAATCCCATATCTTTTTGGGTTTGAACAAGATAAGTATAAATAGAGGCTCCGAAGACTCAAGGAAGGGTACTTACTCTGATTTTTCTAATCGACTACTGGGAGAGAAGGAGAATTCAAGGTCACAGTAGATTCAAGATTGAAGAATTGGGTTCTTAGTTCCATGTTTTCTAAGTTTTCTTCTTCTTTAATTCTCTGTTTTGTGGAATTTAGCATGATTGGCTAAATCCCTTAGTGGATTCTAGGGTTTTGAAACTTGTTGACGTTCATTCAATTGTTTATATGATTTGATTTTCCTGTTCCATTGATGTTTTAATTATTGCTAGGGTTTTCTATAATTACAAGATATTGGCCATTGATTGTAATTTGAATTGGTAATTTTTTAACCGAGAGGTCTAGGTTATTGATTAAGATGCAGCGGAATTAAATTTGATAGGTCAATTGTCCGAGAGGAATTTGAACTGTTAAAGGGTTTTAAAATCTAATGTTTTATCAAGAGTAAAAGTCCTCTTGCGCATCCGAGAGGAGTCACTAGGTCTTTTATTTCCAAGTTATGGTTTAGAGTCCGAGAGGATCACCTGATAACATAATTGAGATTAACTCATGTTTTTTATAAATTAAATTGGAATCGGATTATATAAATGATTGTTTGATTGTTCTTCAAAGTTGATTACCCTGGAATCCTAGTTTCTCATATTTTCTTCACTCAATCTTTTTAATTGTCTTTTTAATTAATTACTTTTCAAACTGCCTAGTCTAAATAAATCAAACTCTTTTACCGATGTGTCTAGATAGTAGTAAGATATTTGCGTTTTAGTGCTTGATTATATTTCGAGCCTGCAATCCTTGAGTTCGATAATTTATTACTTGCCTCTGCAGTGATCTGTACACTTGCAGAATAGCACGTTGTGAAACGAGCTATCAAGAATAAGAAATTAATTATATATTTTAAAGTACACTAGAACACAACATAAACCCTCGAGAGAGAAACAAGAGGCGGTGCCAACTACAAAAGGGAGTAGAAGAAATTTGATTGTGTCTTGTGCAGTCCTATCCATTGGAATCCTCACCAATAGCTGGATTGAAAGCAGTGGATACAAATCTAAATGCCTGATCTGGATGATAAGATTTATCTCTTCCCTATCTTTATTTCAATTTGTTCTTGAATTAAATTGCACTAGATTTAATTCTCATTCCGCATATCAAATCGAACACGTGGTAGAACCAAGTTTGGATTTAACATGATTGTTCATTCAGAGACTACAAATAATCAGATAATTATGAATCCCATAGTATTTAATTTATATATGAGCATGCATAAGGTTTTTCTATTGAATGGCATTTTTTTTTACATTCATGAACAGTTCGGGTTAATAGATTAACGATTTGATTGCTACACTAATCCCTACTACTATGAGCATTGGAATGAAGACACTTAGCCATAAAGGTAGGATTAGTGCATTTTCAGCTAGGAGATGATGGTCAGGAGTCATCATTGCAGAGATTTATGCAGGGAGTCAAATCGTAGATCTATTAACCCGGACTATTCGTTGATGTCAATATAATTATCTTTCGATAAAGTAAACCAACGCATGCTTCTATTAATTTAATTATAGTGAGATTCAAAAGTACCTTTTGATTCGAAGAGTCTGAATCTATAATCACGTTGAATTTGAATTTGATTCCACCACATGTTTATTTAGATCTACGGAAAGGGAATTAAATATCTTGCAATTTATTTCAAGAACTAATTGAAAATGATAGATTAGAAATCTTGGTGATCCACAAGATCAGATCTTTAGATCTCCATCCCTTTGCTTTTGAAATTCAGTTACTTGTGAGAGATTCCACTGCATTGCACTCCATAGGTTAGAGTTGGATCTCTCCTTCTCCCTCTACACGGGTGGAGACACCCTTTCTCTGTCTGATTTAGGATTTCAGTTGTAGTGATACACTTATGAAATATGAGAGAATGAGCTATTTATAATTAGGGTTCCAAATCCTAATGGGCTCCCAGAAGCAATTTAATAGGCCAGACCTAGGAAGTGAGTCTATGAATTAATTAATTCTCATTTCCACGACCCTGGACATAATTAATTAATTAATATTAATTCATTCCACCAGAGAATCAATTCTGACCTACCACTTTATTGTCACGTTATGAGGAACGGGTTGCATCGACTTAGTGAATTCTCATATTTAAGGTTATTAGACATTCGCTAAATAATTAGAGCTTCTGATAAGCTTCTAATAATTAATTAACTTCTTTATTCTCCTGGGTAGTACCACTCAAATGTTATCATTCATGTTTGAACTTAATAAGCTTGTAGGACTTTAGCATGATGAACCTCTTGAGCTCCAAGACAGTCACACACAAACTACTTCCACCCAAAATAACATGCATGCTTTTCAAAAGGTTGATCGAGTCCTGTAGTCTGATCAAGTTCAAGCACAGATGAAAAGGTTAAGTCGTATTGCTCAAGAATAAAAGATGTTAATAAATTTAGAAGTATAAATTAATTATTGAAATGTCTAGAACCTTAAATATGGACGTATGCCAAGCTTATGCAATCTCTTTCTCATAACGTTTTAATAAAAGGGTAGGACCATATTAATTATCTGGTGGAATGAATTGATATTAGTTAATTAAATATGTTCTATTTTGAACGTGAAAATTAATTAATTTATAAGACCTCTTTATTATTTACATTGTGGTCCCTGATTTAGCCTATATAATGTTATGAATCTATTAGGATTTGATCTTTGTTGGTCCTAAGACCAGAGTTAGGCAAATGTGCAGCAAAAGTCTTTCAAGGTTGAGCACTATGAACTGGTGATTCTTGCACCAGCCCAGGTTTAGAAATGCGGTTGTTTGCTGGTTGAATATATTACCTTGCTGATTTCAGTAATATACTCCAACACTTGAGGTGTTGGGCTTTAAATCTAGTGCAAAAATTTAAAGAAAATAGTAAATAACACCAGATTTTATAGAGGTTCGGACAAAATTGTCATGTGCCCTCTCTTCAAACACGTAGTCTGGAATCACTAAGCTGTAAATTACAAAGATGTCAACGATCTATTGCTAGCTGGTGAATGCCACTAGCACACTCGCAAAGTCATTTTCAATCAAAAACTTCTTCCGGCTTGAAGCGTGGGCACACGACCTTAACTTTCAAACTGGAATTGAGAGTTTGAGCTCCTCTAAAAAATGTCGGTTTTTTATACCCGTGATAGTGGCCACTGGAGAAGTGACAACTTTGAGATGTTTTCTTACTCTCAAAGTAAGAAAACAGAGATAGCTCTTGTTAAAAGCACAGAGCCTCAAGTTCAAGAAGGAACACAAAAAGCTGATGGAATCAACCTGAAAGCTTTAGGATATGGAAATAGAAGCTTTCATGAAATCGGCAGAGAGAAGAGATTGATGATTTATCGGATGTGCTCAAAATTGGTAACCTTCTCAAGGTGAAATGCGACCTCTATTTATTGGCACTCCTTGGAAGGTTAGAGTCTCTTTGCCATTTGGAGCTGTTGTGAGACAAAAGGAATGCGTCCTATCGAAGTCTCACTTTTTCTAACTTGTAGTGTCCTTTATGTCAGAGCAGGTGGACTTTTATTGCATCAATCAGAATGGCTCTTTTTAGCCAGTCCGAGGAATATTTGTTGGTTGATTCTTAGGATGAATAAGCCTTTTAATGTATCAGACTTTAAGTTCTCATGTCTTAAAGTATGGTCTTGAGTAAGTCCTTGTTTGTTCTAGCTTGAGAGTGTCTTCTAGCTTGTTGGGTAGCGCTTTGTTGGTGACATCTTTGCTGATAAGCTCCATCTCTTAATCCTCCAACTAATGATGGCGTGTGCACCATCTCCTCCAAAGACGCTTTGCTGGTAACAAAGCATTAGCCAGCAACTTATACAAGCCTATTTATTGGTGAAGAAAGCGCAAGCAAATCCCCTAAGGCTTGCAAATTAGCTTTTATTAAAACTCGATAATTCATATACAAGACATTACAAGTTCAAGCTATTCTAGTGGTGTGATTGAGTCATCAAAACAACATATGAGGTAGGAATTTCTAACAAAAATTCCTAACAATTTCCCCCTTTTTGATGTGGTCAAACCAACTCTAAAGCTGGCAAAATTTTATCATAAGTTTTTTAGTTTCTAAATTTGTCAATTTAGTCTATACACGAAAACAAGGATTTTTGCACAGCCTGCCCTAATAATCTTCCCCTTGACTGGGAGAGATATTGCTCGATTAATCATAGGGCGGAGAAATTTTTTAAAATTGACATGATTTGAAATACAAAAACTTTATATTTAGAGAGATTAGTTTGATAGTCACATTAATTCTTTGTCAGCTTCTGACCTAAAAAAGAATCAGGATTACGTAAAAGCTTGATCAAATCGAAGTTTTGGTTCATTATCTTTGCATGAATGAAGTGAGATACAATCATCCATAGATAATCTTGTCTAGAGTGATACAAACTCAAGAGTAAATGTGAAAGCTATACAATAAGCCCTAAAACTACTCGAGTAGATCCTTCAGCAACTGCTCTTCAGCCTGTGATGGTGCTCCAGTCATTTTCCTCTCTGATAACTGGAAGTCCATTTTTGAATAAGGAACATATTATGAGAGGCTGAGATCACTCTCTCTTCTATTTATCACTTCATCGGCAACATCAGTATGAAAGATGCAGGGATGAGTGAAAACTAGGAGATGTTGAACACTGTCAAATGAGGATACCACAGAGGATCTCGACTTGGACACATGATCTTCTTCCATCCTTAATATGATGGGTTGGTTCAAAGATATCCATGCCAACATTTGTATTAGGAGGATGGAAGGAGTCGATCAGCCTAATCTATCATAAACAATCCACAAATCTATCTTAAAGTTCCTTCTCAAAAGATGAATGTGAGAAGTGAGGTTATTCGAGCAAGGAAACCTTAGAATGAGCACAAAGGATAACAATGTAGATTTGAGAAACTGAGATTCGTTCCAAGGGGATAAAAGTTTGCGAGAGTGGAGGTATATTTGTGGACATTTTAGTTTAAGTGGGAAATGGAAAGGAATGAGACTGAGTGCCCTAGATTCTTCTCTCTATATGTAGATAATAAACCTTAAGTGTACTCATCTAAATCTATGGTTTGAAGATGATGGGTTTAGATTAAATGGTTGGATGCCTTGGCATAGCTATTGCACCTTCGAGTAACGTGCAAATTAATTTGATTGACAATCCACCATCTTGGAAATAGAATATCCAAAATAGATTTTACGGTTGCTTGAGGCAGAGATTATGACAAATCTATAGTGAAAAATAGAAATCTACAAGCTCTATTATCTTCCCTTTGGGATAACTGACTTCAATTGCCTTTGGCAATCGGTCTTATAATGACCAAGAGCTTGGACTCAGTCATAATCTGCTACCAACTGACTACTAATAAGGTTCAGGGCATCCCATTCAAAATTATCTACCCGAAGCTCAAAGTCCTCTCTGTCAGCACATCATCCAACCACCAATATTGAGATACTAAGAGCTTGGACTTAGTATACTTTTCATAACTCAAATAAGTGAGTGGTGAATTATGATATTTCCATCAGCAAACAGATATGTATGTGAGACAGGTGAGCTGGTGCTCTTCGACTTTAATTGTTCCTTGGATAAAAACTCATGGCTTAGATATCGTTGCAGATCTTCAACAGATTCGGTGTTTGTCTAACTTTGGATCCTTGAATATTGAACATTGACTTGCTGACATGGCCTGTACTGATGTGGCCTTTTACTGTTCTTTGATGGGATTGCATTAATGATGTTTACCGCTCAAGATCTCTATTCATCTCTTCGCATATAGAGCTACTCACTAGCTATTTGTTCCCAACAAGTGTAGTTAGCCTTTTACTAGTTTGTTTCCTGGTAAAGTAAGAACATCAGCAGATTTAAATGATTGCTGGTTGAGATATTGCCAACAAGTCCAATGCTAGGAGCCGAGACCTAACTTTATTCTGCAATCCTTCACAAGAATCCCGGTTTCTGCATAGCAATTAACATAATCTAGGTCCCCTGTCATTGCGGGTCCCGCAGGATTCACATGTTGGATCAATCTTTCGGGGATCCAAATCTGAATTATATTTGATGCAGGAAGATTCTTAGATGTCTTCCCTGCAACCTTCTGCTTCCTTCTAAAATTGTGCATGGATTTTTATGAGATGATTGGGTTAGTGCACAGGTGTGTATAGTCCGCTATGAAGGTGTCTTCCTTACTGGACCTGGAAATTTATAAAATTTGTGTGGGTTTTACATGGCAGAATTATACGAGGAATATGATTTGGATTTTGTGTATCTCTCAATCCAAAATATCCAAATTTGAATATATCTGCAAAAAAAAAATATTTGAGTCTTCCATCCTTTTAATCTTGACAAATATTGAATATATCTCCAAATACTCGTGCAAACACGTGCAAATCTTCTAGAAAATCTAGGGTTTTTGTGCGCGTCAGTCGACACACCCCACGTCTGTCAAGATGGCCATATTGATCGATGTGTCATACATCGATCGATATGGTTGTTTCGATCCGAAAGCCTCATGTCGATTGAAATAGAGAGTCATCCTGTGGATTTTGGTCTTTTTATGCACTATTCACTTGTATTTTCCTGAAAACATAAAAGACCAAGCACCACAAGCATAATACCACTCTAAATAAACTCATGCAACAAAAATAAATGAAATAAACAAAAACATAACAAAATTAAACTAAGAAATTAAACTAAATATGAGTGAAAATATGAACTCATCATCCACCACCCTAGCCCGACTCCGTCCTACCACTATGCTGCTACTAGCTCTCGAACAAAGACATTTGGCCAGAAAGGTAAAATTAGTGCATTTCCAACTCGAAGATGATGGTGAGGAATCATCATTAGGCAGGTCGTGGCAGAGATAGTGGAATTCCATGAGTGAGAAAAGTCAAAGCCCGATTTCCTATGTAGTGTCAAGATGTTGGCTTTTTATTCTCCGATGCAGGTAGTAGTTTCAATTTCACATGCCGCTAAATGAAAACCTTCGAGGTGCCTTATTGAGCCAACTGAAATGGGCTGAGCTGATGAATATCATGGCTACAAACATTCAGTTTTTGCGATGAGCTGAGCTTGAATTTATTTTTGATTAATCAAATCATTATGTACTCAAAAGTCAAAACCAATCACTCAAGATAAACTACCCTAATTTTCAAATAAATAAATAAGCTACTAAAAAAATGAATCTATTGGTATTTAATTAATGAAGTTAGAATAAAGATATTTCGGTTGCATTGTTGCTATCCTCGATCATGATTTAATCGTGTGAAAAAACATAACCCAAATCAAGCAAAAGTTGAAGAAAAGAAAAGAATACCATAACCGGTCACGTGACATCAAATGTTTCTTCTCATTCAATATTGAATAAATATATAAAATAAAATTGAAATCTTTTTTTTAAAAACCATCTTTATATACCATATTAATCACCATTTACACATGGTATCTTAAAACTTTTAATTTTGTACTAGTGGGTGTATTATTGCCTATTTGCTTGCATATATACTCTCCCCTACCGTAAAAAATCATGCTTTTTTCTCTATATTTCCTCTCTCCTAATGAGTTAATAATACAAAATTTTTATAAAACTTTAAATAATTATAATTTATTCAATTTATATTACTTCTTAATGTATAAAATATCATATTAAAAATAATTTAATTGCTTTCGAATAAAATCTATATTATATAAGTTTGAAGTAAGAAGTAATTATTCAAACTCCCGCGATAACAGATTTGACAATAACTAAGCATAATACAGTAATTTAACTTGCTACAATCAAAGTTCACACAACCAATAAAATGAAGTACTGAGATTTAAACCATAAAGGAAAAAAAAGATTAATGTAATGAAGTAAAAAATTAAAAAAAAAATTAAAAATAAACAATCTAAGCTATTGGAATACTACTATGTGGTATTAAGATTTTTTTTTTTTTACTAAATATGAAGTGTTCCCTAGATTATCGGTAGAAAATTATTAAAATCTTCAACCACCATAATTAATGAATTCAAACCTATTTATTGTGTTATAATGAATTATAAATAAAATTAATATTTAAATATATGTATAGGAAGCTACAGTACAAGAAGTTTCAAAACTAATGTATTGAAGTAGTACTTAAATAAAGAATAAAAAATAAAAACATAATGAAGTATAATAAACTTTGTTAATGAAAACCTTTTTTTTTGTTATTATAACAAATATAATTAAGTTAAAAAGAAATAAAGAATTATTGAACACAATAAATTGAAAAGTCCCAAAATTATGGTTGTAAATAAATCAAATTATTTGTGAGTTATTCGAAACTCGACCCGATAAAAGTTTGTTCGAATTCAATTAGTGAAGCTCGTTTATTTAACAAATCAAACTGAGCTTCAAAGTATTCGACTTGCAAGCAAGCCCGTCAGCTAAGTCTTTTAAGAAATATAAAATAATTAATTTAAAAAATCTAATATTATTATAATTTTAAAGTAGTAAGAATGATAAATTTTTCTAGTCATGAGAAAAAATTGAATTTGAACACGAAAATGATATTACTTTTGGAATGAATTTTTTCCTTTTTAAATAATAATGAAAATTTAAATATATTCTAAATTTAGAAAGTTTGTTTAAGTTCGACTAAAGCTCAATTAAATTTGTGGATTTAAAAGTATTCAATAAAATACTCAAAACTTTACTCGATACTAAATGAGTCAAACTTAACACAACACCACTTGTCTCAATAAGATTCCATTATACCCCTACCCACAACACCACACTAAATAAAGCTACATCGATAATTGATTTAAGAAAAAGGTATAATGATAATACTCTAATAACATTAATCATAAAAAATCATCAATTTTGTATGTAAAATATTATAATATTTTTTAATTGATAAAAAGATGTATCAATTTAAAAAGAAAAAAAACTCAAAAATATCAAATACATCAATTCACATATGAAAAAAAAAATGCATCACTTTTGTGCACTAACTCATGCATTTCTGAGTCATGGATAGATATTTTGCTTTCGTATTTTTGCATTTTGAGAGCCTTGAGCAAATGATTCAGAAAAATAAAACATGAATAATAATAAAATAGATGCAAAAATGGAATTGGTTCAGCGGTCTATTTGATTCTGGAATAAATGTGGTTGTGCAACTACATATTTCAGTTACAACACACCATAGTAAGTTTACGGTATAGCCCTAATAATGAAGATAATAATATCAAATAATGAAGTAACAAATAGTGTGGACACATGCGTTTTATTAGGATTGAGCACATTCAAATCGTTAATCAAAAATCAAACTGAAAAATAAGTTTTCAGACGGTTCGTGTAGGGTAAAATATGAATTTTATTTTAGTTCGAGTAGAAAATCTCAAATCAAAACTTTTTTCGAGTTGGTTCTATTTTATGGAAATTGGGTTTTAGTAAAATTAAACCAACCCATATATATATATATATATATATATATATATATATATATATATATATGTATATGGGGATGCGATCTAGTGAGAACACCTCTTACAATAAGAAATAGGAACTAATCATCGCCATTGATTTTGATGAATTTACGCTCAGGATTTTGCTAGAATTTTCGGTCATTTTATCTCAAAAAACCTGCATTATAGGGTATTTTTGTCATTTTGTACTTATTTAAGATTCGGTTTGCATATTCAACCTCGACATGCGTTATATATCTGACAAACATGCATTATATACCTAGGAAACATGCATTGTATACCTAACATTTATTATATACCGAACAAACATCTTCCTGCATTATAATATGGTATTACTCTTATTTTAGACAATATTACTATCATTATACGGTATTAATTCCTCCATTATATATGGTATTACTTTTGTTTTAGAGAAAAGTTATATTACTTTCATTATAATGCATATGTTATTACTATATAATACATAACAAGTGCAAATATAATTATGAATGATGATTTCGCTGAAATAAACATGTTGTATTTTATCTATTATATTCTGCATTATATACTACAACTCCATGCATTATATTGTGCAACTGCATTCATTATATAAGAATTCGTGTACTGTTACGAGAATTATGCATATTATGTATGGTATTACTTTTATTTTAAAGAAAAATTAAAATACTTTCATTATAATGCATATGTTATGTTGGGAAATCTGTCTGGTTTCCTCCCCCAGTAGCTTACTTGTTTAGATTATAGTTTTGGTGGATCAAATCCTAAGTCCTACCAGCGTCAGTTGTCTCTACATAGCTCTAGTCTCAAATGTAAAGTCCTGTTTAGGCTTTTGAGTTGTAAGTCGCAGCTGATCAAGACTCATGCTGACACTGTTCACCAGCGTGAGAAGAGCTTACCACTGGCTACTGTTCACCAGTTGGGAAAAGTCTCATCAGCAGACGGCTGACAAAGACTCACGCTGACACTGTTCACCAGCGGTGAGAAGTGCATATGACTGGCTACTGTTCACCAGTTGGGAAGGGTTTCATCAGCAGGCGGCTGACAAACCTTACCAGGAGAATGCGTGTTCCTTACACTATTCACCAGCGGTGATTTCACCAGTCATGGGAGATTCCGAGAAGAGTTAACATCTAGAGATTTGGTAGACTTTGATGATGCCAGGGCAAGTCACCAGCAGAGACTGCCAGCACAAGATCACCAGTATGATCTACCAGTCAGATGTTACCAGCAGAATTCCAGATTCTCTCTCCCAGAGTCGTAGAGACAAAAAGAAGATTCGTCGAGGAATTAACTGACAGGGTATGACTTTAAGGAGGATACCTTAAAGTCCATCAGTTACGAGACACCAGTCTCGATTCCTCGTACTGACGAATAGTGCCGTTCTGACATAAAGAGATCAATGTCAGATAAAGCGGACAAAAGTATGGCACTTTCCGGAAAAACATACCTGTCGCCGTCAGAAGGACATGCGAGGACAGAGACCTTTTCCGGATGTGTCCAAACGGCTAGGAGATTTGAATGGGATCCCGCGTCTATAAATACCTCGGATCCATCAACATTCAATACTCTTCAACCTCACTCTGATACCACTTGTTGGTCCCGGTTTATCAGAGTTTAAACACGTTTCAATACGCAGCGGAAATAAAGTAAAGTTAATTGATTTCTTTGCACGCTACTTGCTTACAGCTGACGACTGGCACCTGGTCAGCTGGTGCTGGTTACTAAGTATGCAGCTGACAACTGGTCAGCTGGTGAATCTATACTTAGAATATTTTAGCCAAGTTTGCACAGTTATATCAGTTTCAGGACGCTGAAAGAAGCCGTCCGGTCCATGCTGGCAGAATCCGGCTTAGGACAGAGTTTTTGGGGAGAAGCGTTGGTGACGGCTTGCTATACTCAGAATAGAAGCGGGATCAACGACAGACTCCAGAAAACTCCCTACGAAGTGTATTTTGGTCGTAAGCCTTCCTTAGCTCATCTCCGTGCTTTCGGTTCACCATGTTATATCCATAATAATGGTAAGTCGAAGTTAAATGCTTTTTCGCCTAAAGCTGATGAGGGTGTCCTTGTTGGATATGGACATCCCTCTCACAAGGGCTATAGAGTATTTAACAAGACCACCAAGCTTGTGGAAATAACATGCAATGTTGTGTTTGATGAAGCTACTTTAGTGCGCAGGACATTACGACAACTGGCTGAAGATGTTCCTGAGGTCAATGATGTCGTTGACCAGTTGGGCAGGAATTCTTCCAATGCTCAACCAACTGGTGTGACTAGACCTATGACTGGATCATCTTCACAACCAGTATCCTCGGTTGCCCATCAGCAATCCGGGAGGGTCGGTGATGCAAATGACCTTGCTGAGACCTTACACTCAATCTCCTTGAGTGGAACTGGCAATAATCCAGGGGGAACTCCATCTGGAATTTATGAACCAGAAATAGCTGATGAACCAGCTGGAATGGATGCACCAGCTGACGGTGTAATTATCGTCGAAGGATCAGAAGATCAGTCAGAGAGTGAAGCTGACGAAGAGGAAGTTCCGACTGGTGAAGGTCAACCACCAGTTGCTATTGCTGCTCCGACTGGTGAAGTTGAGGAAGCACCAGTCATCAGAACAGAAGAACCAACGCCAGCAGATTCTCATCTTCCCAAATGGCTGAGAAATCACCCATCCGATGCTATTCTCGGTGATCCAGAAAGTTCTATTCAGACTCGACACGGCAGTGCGTTCCTGACTTGCTTTATTTCTCAAGAGGAACCTACTTCCATAGGAGTTGTATTGGTCCCAAATTATCAGGGTATAACTTGGCAGCGGAAAATGTGTTAGTTCGTTTCTTGCGCTCTGCTGGTTACTCAGCTGACTGGGACCTTGTCAGCTGGTAAGTCAACTGGCACTCTGAGTACTCAGCTGACTGGCAACTGGCTCGTCAGCTGGTAGCTCAAGACTTAGAATGTTTTTAGGTCTTGTTTGCACAGTTATATCAGTTTTCAGATATACACCAGCACTTGGGTGCTGGGTTTTAAATCAGTATGAAATGCAGAAAGCTGATAAAAGACAAAGGATTTATAGTGGTTCGATCAACTGATCTACGTCCACTCTCCAGTCGTAGCACTGGAAATTTCACTAAGAGTAATCGGGTACAAGCGTCCTACGATCTATCTCTAGCTGGTGAATGCCTCGTCCACCAGTTCACTAGATCAACCGCTCCCGGCCTTGTCCTTCTTCAACTCTGATCAGCTGGTGGAGTGCGAGCACGTCACTTCAACCTCCTTAGCTGACTGCGTGGGTGTTTAGTTCTCCCAAGAACGTGTCTTCTCAATACGGCAAAAAGCCCGTAATAACTCAGGTGCTGGCTAGCACAAGAGCTGCTGTGAACTTCCTCAGAAGAGAAAGAACACCAACGAGATCTGTAACTTACAAGCTGGAAGCTTGAAGTCTCGTGTTTGAATAAATCAACACACGGAAAAGCTTTAAGTAAAGCCTCGAAAGATTTGCTTGCTTGCTAGAGCGTAATAAATTTTCAGTCTTTCGGTTGGTGAAGAGTATTGAATGTTGGGAAGCAAGCGTCTTAAATGTTGGTAGCTCCGACCTATTTATAGACGCAGGATCTCATTCAAATCTTCTAGCCGTTTGGACTCATCCGGAAAAGGTCTCTGTCCTCGCATGTCCTTCTGATGGCGGCAGGTAGGAATTTCCGGAAAGCGCCATGCTTTTGTCCACTTTATCTGACATTGATCTCTTTATGTCAGAACGGCACTATTCGTCAGTACGAGGAATCGGAACTGGTGTCTTGAACTGATAGACTTTAAGGTATCCTCCCTTAAAAGTCATACTTTGTCAGTTTATTCCTCAGACGAATCTTCTTTTTGTCTCTAAGACTCTGGGAGAGCGAATCTTGAATTCTGCTGGTAACATCCGACTGGTAGAACATACTGGTGATCTTGTGCTGGCAGTCTCTGCTGGTGACTTTGCGCTGGCACAATCTAAGTACCAATTTGTCTGATGTTAACTCTTGGAATCTCCCATGACTGGTGGCTTCACCGCTGGTGAACAGTGTCAGTGAGAACACTTATTATGCTGGTAAGTTTTGTCAGCTCCCTGCTGATGAAAACCTTCCCAACTGGTGAACAGTGACCAGCCAGTAGCTCTTCTCTTGCTGGTGAACAGTGTCAGCACGAGTCTTGTCAGTCGCTTGCTGGTGAGACTTCTCTCAACTGGAGAGTACATCTCATGCTGGTGAACAGTAGCCAGCATGAGTCTTGATCAGCTGCGACTTACAACTCAAAAGACCTAAACAGGACTTTACATTTGAGATCTAGAGCTATCTAGAGACAACTGACGCTGGTAGGACTTAGGATTTGATCCACCAAAACACCAAACTAGAATCTAAACAAGTAGCTACTGGGGAGAGGAAACTTAGCCAAATTTCCCAACAATTTCCCCCTTTTTGGTGCGATCAAAGCCTAACCAGCGAGCACTCAGCTGATGAGGAAAGTTACAAAGTATTTCAGGGTATTACAAAATAAACCTATCAGATCTAAACCCATGAAACCACTTCCTCACATCAGCTCTAACTAAAAATCTTCCCCCTCAAACCAGGAGAGATATTGCTCGTTTAAAATATGAGACTTGAGATCAGAGCAAAAAGATTTAAAGTGTGTGATACGAGTGCTGGTGCTGATTACACTGGAAGTGTAAGTTCAGCTGGTAAGTAAATACTTAGACAATTTGTTGGACAATGAGGAATTGTCATCAACTTGTCAGTAATCAATCCATTAATATGTTGCAGTTACAAGTACAGGATAGAAAACTGACTAGTCTAGAGATACAAATACTTACAACAAAATGAAGAAGCTAGACTATGGCTGAGAAGATGATCCTGGTGATTGAGTTCTGCTGGTTAAGGACCTCAGGATCTCAGTGAGCACTGCCATATCTTGTCTGCTCTTCTCCCTTTCCTCAGCAGCTATCCTCCTCTCCTCTTCAGCAAGACGGGCTCTCTCAGCCTCAGCACGTGCTCGCGCACTTTCCCCCTCTTGGATCCGCGCCAAAAAGGAGGACACTCCAGCGGTGAATGACACCATTTGTTGAGTCATCTCGGTTTGGAAGCTGGCGAAGCGCTGGTCCATCCTGGCATCAATGATTGCAAGAAGCTGCGCAGGGGGATGGATCTCGGAGATTGGCTGTGCTGACACTTCAATGGAAGAGGAAGGTGCATCAGTTACGGAAGGAGCTGCCGCTGGTTCAGATGCAGTTGATATTTCCATCGGGGCTGGCTCCAAGACTGGTGCATCAGCTGCTGCTGACTCCTCGGCTGATACAGCAGCTGCTGGCTCTGCTACTGGCACCGCAGCTGGAGCTGGCTGGACTTCGTCAAAAATGGGTGGGGCTGTGAAATCCACCACTTGCCAGTCCATATGATCAGGGACGAGATCGCCCGAGACAATAGGAACAGGAGGGACGGCAAGGGTCAGCCACAAACCACTAGAAGGATCCTCCTCCACAATATGGTCTACCAGCAAGGCGCAGGCAGCCATGTCGAACAGGATAGCATGGTAGGGAGGGATCCTCGGGAGGGTAACCAGCACTTTGAGGCGTCGGAGCGCGTATGTCAGCTGGTACCCCCGACTGGTGACTCGGAACTGGAGGAAAGGTAACTTGACCTTTTTCCGTGGCGGGAGGCCGGAGCTTCCAGTCAGCTGCCTATACTCTGCAATCTTCAGCAAGCGGCGCTGGATCCTCCTTGTAGACAGCTGCTGGGGGCATTCAGGATCGGTGCCCATGAAAGCATTAGCCCACTCCTCCTCCGCTCTCCAGTAGCCAAGACCCAGCCTGGCATAGAGAACCGCCCGCTTCTCCACAGTCAGCAGGCGCTGGCATCTATCAAAAATCCGCCATCTCCGGAACTCCAGACATAGTTCCGGATCCACCCTCCAGAGCCTTCGGTAGCTGGATATCATCTCGTCATTGACGGCATTTTCCACCTCCACCGTGATGTTCTCAGCATACTCATAGAGAGTGGAGTTGTAATATTCCACTGGCTGCAGGGGCAGGCACCAGTCAGTGATTCTGGAGGCATATACCGACTGGTGGGGGAGTCCGCTGAAGGGTATGATGTTGAATGCAGATGGCTCTGGCACTCTTGAATTATGAAATGCCATCTCCCCGCGCTGCTCCCACCGGTGCACCCCTGTCACTCGAGCCTGGAAGGTATCCTCATCAACCAGTTGATGCTCTTGGATGCAGAGCATATAAGGGCGCCTGTCAGTTCGTGCACGCCTAGCTGGTGGTGTAGAGAATGCTGCTGGTCGCCCGGAAGATGATGTCGAAGCATCTGTGGATCGGGGGCGACTGGCAGGATGACGAGCCTTATCATCAATGTCTGGGAACAGATCCCTTGGCTCCATCCTCTGCACCATTGAGTGATGAACCACCTCCGCAGCTGGCTCCTGCTCTGGCTCCTCAGCCCTTGGTTCCTCTTCATCCTCGGATTCAGAGCTGACATCCGAGAAGCTCGCCAGTTGTACCGGGGTGGTCGCCCGTTCTTCTTCTACTCCACTGGCACCCCCTTGCGCGGCCAGTGGGTCTTCCTCAGCTCCTCCACTGGCTTCCCCTTGCGCAGCCAGTGGGACGTCCTCACCTCCACCAGTAGCTTCCTCTTTCTCCTGGTACTGGTCTACGATAGACATTATGTCTTCGTCAGCACCCATCACCAGCAGTTGTTCAAATGTTTCTTCAGGAAGGAGCTCGCCTGGTGGGGCTGGTGCTGGTCGGCCGGCACTTGAGATTTTGAGCGCTTTTCCTTTGCCCTTGGCCGCCAGTCTCATCTGCTCGGCCAGCTCTGCCTGGCGCCTGGCCTCTGTTTCTGCCTTGATTTTGGCAAACCTCTCATCCCTGGCTGCCAGCTCCGCCTCCCTCTTCTGCTGTTCGGCCAAGGCCTTCAGCCGTGCCTGGGCTTGCTTCCTCCTGACTATGGAGGCTTGCTGCTCCTTCTTCGCTTGCTCCACCAGCTTCTGAGCTCTGGTCTGGATTCGCTTCCTCTTGCGAGTCATCCTTTCGAGGGTCTCCTCCTCAGTCAGTCCCAAGACGGACTTCTTGACTGGGATGGAGATCTTCCCAGACTCAGGGTCATATGCAACGGCTGATGGTGGCTGCTGGTGCTGGGAGGTCTTAGGCTTCTTGTGGGATGGCTTCTTGGTGACTGGTACCAGTTGTACATCCCGTGGGTGGATACCAGTCGCCTCAGCCACCGCGCCTTCCATGGTTTCGAAAAGAGACTCCGTCTCCAGCTTCCTCTTCAGCTGAGCTCTTGCCTCCTCAGTCAGTGGGAGAGCCACGGCTGGCACTTGCTCTCCCAGGTCTTCTGTGTCCTCCTCAGAAACGACCTCAGCAGGGTCCACTGCTGACTTCCCTTTCAGCCTTCGTGGCTTCTTGTAATCTGGGTGAGGCAGCTTCGCCTTCGTGGCTGGTATGAAGTCGGAACCAACCAGCTGCTCCCCCTGATCCACGCCATCACCTAACTCCATCTCCAGGATGTGGCTGATCCTCAGCCCGAAGGATACGGCGTGGGCAAATCTCCCTTCCGTTGGCACGATGACGTTCCGCACCACATTCTCCAGCAACCGGCCAAAGAAAAATTCGGTCCAGTTGCCCTGAATTCCATCCACCAGAGCACACATCACGGAGAACTTCCGCAAGCTCAACTCGGCGTACGAGCCGACTTCGCATTGTAGCATGCGAACCACAATATCGCACACCATCTGCCAGTACTCCTCCATCTCGGACTTCTTCATGCCAGTCCGGAAGGCGGTGACTTCTGGCCTTTTCCACTGCGCCCACCTCCTTCGGAATTCCGCCGTATCATCCTGAAGATACGTGGCCACATCTTCTCCTTCATTCCTCAGTCCGAAGAGATCGGCGAGGTATTCCGCAGTGACGGTGATCAGGTGACCAAAAACGGAAGTTGTGAAAGACTTCCTGTCGTCAGCTATCACGGCCCGAGCGTAGAACTCGGCTACCATGTGTGGATGAAACGTTTGGGGTGTCGCCGTCAGGTACTGTCGGAGATCTTCTCGGTCAATCATCTCCATCAGCTCCTCCCCGTAATTTTTCAGGGCCAATTTCGCATTCAGTATTTTCTCTTTCTGGACCTGAGCAGCCCTAACCTGCGCGTTTGAGAGCTGTCCCCTGGTCGCCGGCCTGTTCAACTGAACCAGTCGGGCGAATGGATATGTGTAATCCACATCTTCAATCTTCACTATGCCAGTATATGTTGGCATGTGGGCTTCAGCAAGGGGTAGTTCTGGTGAACCAGGCTGGGATGATGTAGGTGTAGATGGAGGGTTATCAGCTGGAGGTTGAGAAGATGATGCCATGACTTCAGAAAATGTTCAAGTTTCAGAAAATCTCAAGGGAAGATGAGAGAGTTTGAAAGTAGGGTTCTGAATGTAGGGAAACATAAAGGTTAACCCGAAGGAAGTGATCGGGTATTTATACTTGGGGCCATGCAAGATTAAACGACCGGGATGAATTCTCAGCAAGTCAGAATCTACGGTCGTCAGCAGGCCCAGTTCCCTGTGCGACGTGCGCGGTCGTGCTGACGTGGGCTACGTCGTGGGGCTGACGTGGCACGCAGCGATTGGTGGCACCCAAACGTCGGACTGCGCAGACACTGTGCACATTAAATGTGGCATTAAATGCCGCATTAAATTCTGAGGGCTGTACACGCAAGTTGGATTTGAACAATCCCGCCTTTTCTGATACAGCTGGGACTCAACTGGTCATCAGTAGTATAACTGGTCAACAATTATATGTCAGTTGAATACTTCCCCCTGTCAGTGTGGCCTCCTTACCAGTTGACAACTGGTACTTACGACTGGCACCCGAGTCAGTCGTAGGAAATCTCCAGTTGTCTGCTGACAACTCGAAGGATAAGAAAATTGAGAGCTTGGACTCAATTTTATTCCGCGTCATCTTCTCTTCAAGAAATCCACTTCTTATCATCGCGTGAAATTGGGAGCTGGGACCCAATTTCGCTTGAACTGATGGTTTATGCTGGCAAATTGAAATGAGAGCTGGGACTCTTTTCCTTAGACAATTAAGGGATAAGTTCCGCCAGTAGTAACCATCAGTGAGCTAGAGATACCACTTGAATGAGAACAACTAAGAGCTTGGACTTAGTCGTAATCAGCATCCTCCTGAAGACTAAGAACAGAATGAGAGCTGGGACTCATTCTTCCTCAACACTTGGGCTCGCATCAATCTCTAGAAGACCGAGTTTGATGCACAACTCCTTGAATCTTGCTTCTGGTAGTGGCTTGGTGAAGATGTCAGCCAATTGATCTTCAGTTCTGATGTAGTCCACGCTGACATCCTTCTTCTCGACATGATCACGTATGAAGTGATGTCGAATATCTATGTGCTTGGTTCTAGAATGGTGAACCGGATTCTTCGTGATGCACATAGCGCTGTTGTTGTCGCAATAGATTGGAACACAGCCAGTGTCCACTTCATAGTCCTCCAGTTGTTGCTTGATCCAAATAATTTGAGCACAGCAACTGGCAGCGGCAACATATTCAGCTTCAGTGGTAGATGTAGCAACTGAGTGCTGCTTCTTGCTAAACCAACTGATTAGCTTGTGTCCTAGAAACTGACACGTACCACTGGTACTCTTTCGATCTATACGGCATCCAGCAAAATCTGAATCTGAATATCCAATGAGTGTAAGTTCATCATTTCTGGGATACCATATTCCAAGAGATTCAGTCCCCTTCAGATATTTCACTATCCTCTTTGCAGCTTCCATGTGTGACTTTTTCGGATTGGCTTGAAATCTGGCACACACTCCGACTGAGTACGAGATGTTGGGTCTGCTGGCTGTGAGATAAAGAAGTGATCCAATGATTCCTCGGTAGATGGTAGGATCAACTGATTCACCTTGCTCATCAAGAAATATTTGACAACTGGTGCTCATAGGTATTCTGAGGGACTTAGTTTTCTCTGGGCAATACTTCTGAATTAACTCCTTCGTATACTTTCGCTGGCTGATAAAAATTCCATCAGCTGACTGCTGGACCTGGAGTCCGAGAAAGTATGTTAACTTGCCCATCATACTCATCTGAAATGATGTCTGCATCAGTTGAGAAAACTTCTCGCAGAGAGTTATATTCCTTGATCCGAATATGATGTCATCAACATAGATCTGCACCATCAGCATGTCACCTCCATCCTTGAGAAGGAAGAGAGTTCTATCAATCTTCCCTTTCCGAAATCCATTGCTGATAAGGAATTGTGACAGCATTTCGTACCAAGCCCTGGGCGCCTGTTTCAATCCATACAGGGCCTTTCTCAGCTTGTACACCTTGGTGCCAACTTCAAAGCCTGGAGGTTGCTC
>JAPKLW010000010.1:1625030-1635400 GCA_026898455.1 Plectranthus barbatus | reverse complement strand
GGTACAAGCGTCCTACGATCTATCTCTAGCTGGTGAATGCCTCGTCCACCAGTTCACTAGATCAACCGCTCCCGGCCTTGTCCTTCTTCAACTCTGATCAGCTGGTGGAGTGCGAGCACGTCACTTCAACCTCCTTAGCTGACTGCGTGGGTGTTTAGTTCTCCCAAGAACGTGTCTTCTCAATACGGCAAAAAGCCCGTAATAACTCAGGTGCTGGCTAGCACAAGAGCTGCTGTGAACTTCCTCAGAAGAGAAAGAACACCAACGAGATCTGTAACTTACAAGCTGGAAGCTTGAAGTCTCGTGTTTGAATAAATCAACACACGGAAAAGCTTTAAGTAAAGCCTCGAAAGATTTGCTTGCTTGCTAGAGCGTAATAAATTTTCAGTCTTTCGGTTGGTGAAGAGTATTGAATGTTGGGAAGCAAGCGTCTTAAATGTTGGTAGCTCCGACCTATTTATAGACGCAGGATCTCATTCAAATCTTCTAGCCGTTTGGACTCATCCGGAAAAGGTCTCTGTCCTCGCATGTCCTTCTGACGGCGGCAGGTAGGAATTTCCGGAAAGCGCCATGCTTTTGTCCACTTTATCTGACATTGATCTCTTTATGTCAGAACGGCACTATTCGTCAGTACGAGGAATCGGAACTGGTGTCTTGAACTGATAGACTTTAAGGTATCCTCCCTTAAAAGTCATACTTTGTCAGTTTATTCCTCAGACGAATCTTCTTTTTGTCTCTAAGACTCTGGGAGAGCGAATCTTGAATTCTGCTGGTAACATCCGACTGGTAGAACATACTGGTGATCTTGTGCTGGCAGTCTCTGCTGGTGACTTTGCGCTGGCACAATCTAAGTACCAATTTGTCTGATGTTAACTCTTGGAATCTCCCATGACTGGTGGCTTCACCGCTGGTGAACAGTGCCAGTGAGAACACTTATTCTGCTGGTAAGTTTTGTCAGCTCCCTGCTGATGTAAACCTTCCCAACTGGTGAACAGTGACCAGCCAGTAGCTCTTCTCTTGCTGGTGAACAGTGTCAGCACGAGTCTTGTCAGTCGCTTGCTGGTGAGACTTCTCTCAACTGGTGAGTACATCTCATGCTGGTGAACAGTAGCCAGCATGAGTCTTGATCAGCTGCGACTTACAACTCAAAAGACCTAAACAGGACTTTACATTTGAGATCTAGAGCTATCTAGAGACAACTGACGCTGGTAGGACTTAGGATTTGATCCACCAAAACACCAAACTAGAATCTAAACAAGTAGCTACTGGGGAGAGGAAACTTAGCCAAATTTCCCAACAAGTTGCACTTCAATCTGCCGATTGGATTAATGCCATGCAAGAAGAGCTTGCGGAATTCACTCGCAACAATGTTTGGGACTTGGTAGAGAGACCATCACATCAGTCAGTGATTGGCACCAAGTGGGTTTTCAAGAACAAGCGAGATGAGGATGGCATTGTAATCAGAAACAAAGCTCGTTTAGTCGCCAAAGGTTACAAGCAATGTGAAGGCATCGATTTCAACGAGACCTTCGCACCAGTTGCAAGAATGGAGGCGATACGGCTGTTCCTTGCGTATGCAGCGTATCATGGTTTCACGGTATTCCAAATGGATGTGAAGAGCGCCTTCTTAAATGGCGAACTAAAGGAGGAAGTATATGTCGAACAACCTCCAGGCTTTGAAATAGGCACCAAAGTGTACAAGCTGAGAAAGGCCCTGTATGGATTGAAACAGGCGCCCAGGGCTTGGTACGAGACGTTGTCCCAGTTCCTAATCAGTAATGGATTTAGGAAAGGAAAGATCGACAGGACTCTCTTCATCATCAAGGATGCTGATGATATGCTAATGGTGCAGATATACGTCGTTGACATTATATTCGGGTCAAAGAATATGTCTCTCTGTGAGAAGTTTTCTCAACTGATGCAGAACTCATTCCAGATGAGTATGATGGGCAAATTAACATACTTCCTAGGACTCCAGGTCCAGCAGTCAGCTGATGGGATTTTCATTAATCAGCGGAAGTATGCCAAGGACCTAATTCAGAAATATTGCCCAGAGAAGACTAAGGCTCTCAGAATACCGATGAGCACCAGTTGCCAGATCTTTCTTGATGAAGAAGGAGAATCAGTTGATCCTTCCAGCTACAGAGGTATTATTGGATCACTTCTCTATCTGACAGCCAGCAGACCCGACATTTCATATTCAGTTGGAGTGTGTGCCAGATATCAAGCCAATCCAAAGAAGTCACACATGGAAGCTGCTAGGAGAATAGTGAAATACCTCAAAGGAACTGAATCACTTGGCTTATGGTACCCCAGGAATGATGAGCTTACACTCATTGGGTATTCAGATTCAGATTTTGCTGGATGCCGAATAGATAGAAAAAGCACCAGTGGTACGTGTCAGTTTCTAGGACACAAGCTAATCAGCTGGTTTAGCAAGAAGCAACACTCAGTTGCTACATCTACTACTGAGGCTGAATATGTTGCCGCTGCCAGTTGCTGTGCTCAAATTCTATGGATCAAGCAACAACTGGAAGACTATGAAGTGGACACTGGTTGTGTACCCATCTATTGCGACAACAGCAGCGCTATGTGCATAACGAAGAATCCGGTTCATCACTCTAGGACCAAGCACATAGACATCCGACATCACTTCATACGTGATCATGTCGAGAAGAAGGATATCAGCGTAGAGTACATCAGAACTGACGATCAACTGGCTGATATCTTCACCAAACCTTTGCCAGAAGCAAGATTCAAGGAGTTGTGCATCAAACTCGGTCTTATGGAGATTGATGTGAGCCCTAATGTTGAGGAAGAATGAGTCCCAGCTCTCATTCCGTTCTGGATTTTCTGAAGGATGCTGATTAAGACTAAGTCCAAGCTCTTAGTCTTTTTGTTATTCTCTAGTGGTAGATCAAAACCACAGGTGGTATCTACTGGCAGGACTTATCCCATAAATGGCCAAGGAAATGAGTCCCAGCTCTCATTTCATATTCGTCAGTAGACAAACACCATCAGCAAAAGAAATTGGGTCCCAGCTCCCAATTCCCAGCGATGGTGAGAAGATGGATTCCTGAAGGAGAAGATTATGCGGAATAAAATTGAGTCCAAGCTCTCAATTTTCTTAATCTTTCAAGTTGTCAGCAGACAACTGGCGAATTTCCAACGACTGGTGAAAATTGAGTCCGAGCTCTCAATTTGTCTTACACGGGAACCAGTTGTGAGTATCAGTTGTCAACTGGTAAGGAGGCCATGCTGACAGGGGGAAGTGATCAACTGGCATATCCTGCTGATGACCAGTTATATTACTGATGACCAGTTGAGTCCCAGCTCTCAACTGACGATCTCTTGACGTCCAAGAGTCGTGCTAGCTGTCGCAGAAATGGCGGGATTGTTCAAATCCTCTGGCGTGTGCGTATCTTAGAATTTAATGCGACATTTAATGCCACATTTAATGCGCACAGTGACTGCGCGGTCAAAAGGACATTTGCAACCAATCAGAGAGCGCCATGTCAGCTACACGGCGTTGCCCACGTCAGCACGACCGCCCACGTCGCCACAGGGACTCGTGCCAGCTGATGACCGTCGATCCTCACTTTTGACGAATTAATCTCGTCCATCCAAACCAGCTTCGCATCAGTATAAATAGCCTTCATTCATGAACGGGAAAACTCTTATCATTCCTTCATATTTTCCGAACATATTTTCCGATTCCAAACACTTATTCCCAGAAAATATGGCATCTTCATCCCACACCGCTGCTGATAAATCTTCTTCATCCACTGAGTCCTTAGACTTACCGTTAGCCGAAGCCCACATGCCTACTTTTACAGGCATCGTGAAGGAAGAAGATATTGACTATACCTATCCCTTCAGCAAGCTTGTTTCGCTGAATAAAGCAGCTACCCGCCATCGTCTCTCTCACGCACAGATTCGCACCGCTCAAGTCCAGAAGGAGAAAATCTTAAATGATAAACTGGCCGAGAAACATTTCGGCGAGGAGCTGATGGAGATGATCGACCACGAACAGCTCCGACCGTACTTGACGGCAACCCCCAGGACCTTCCACCCACATCTCATCGCCGAGTTCTATGCTCGCGCGGTGATTGCAGACAACAGGAAGTCCTTCACCACATCGGTGTTCGGACACCTTATCACTGTCGACGCCGAATACCTCGCCAACATATTCGGGCTGAGAAGTACTGGTGAGGAGGTGGCCACGTACTTCAAGGACGATACCGTGGAGTTCCGGAGGAGGTGGACCGAATGGAAGAAGCCAGAAGTGACTGTCTTCAAAACGGGGATGAAGAAGTCAGAAATGGAAGATTTCTGGCAGATGGTGTGTGACATTGTAGTGCGCATGCTACAATGCGAGGTCGGCTCCTATGCCGAACTGAGCCTGAAGAAATTCTCCGTGATGTGCGCGTTGGAGGACGGGATATATGGCAACTGGGCCGAGTTCATCTTTGGCCGGTTGCTGGAGAATGTAGAGAAAAACAGTACGGTGAAGGCTGAAGGCAAGTTTCTTCACGCAGTGTCTTTTGGCCTGCGCATCAGCCACATTCTGGAAGTGGAGATGGGGGATGGAGTTGACCAGGGGGAACGACTGGTCGGGTCAGACTTCATCCCAGCCACAAAGGTGAAATTACCCAACCCCGACTACAAGAAGCCACGCCGGCTGAAGGGGAAGACGGCTGTGGACCCAGCCGAGTCTGTTTCTGAAGAAGATGCAGAACAGACAGGGGAGGAAGTGCCAGCTGTGGCTCTCCCACTGCCAGCTGCGGCCAAGGATGAGCTTAAAAGGAAGCTAGAGGTCGAATCTTTATTCGTCTCTATGGAAGATGCAGTGGAGAAGGCAACTGGCATACATCCACGGGCATCAGCACAAGTGCCAGCCCCCAGGCCCCCTCCAAGTAAGAAGTCCAAGACCCACCAGCGCCAGCAGCCCCAGCCAGCTGCTGCCTATGACCCTGAGTCAGGGAAGGTCTCAATTCCAGTCAAAAAGTCCATCTTGGGACTGACTGAGGAGGAGACCATTGAGAAGATGACCCGAAAGAGGAAGAGGGTCCAGACGAGGGCTCAGAAGCTGGTGGAGCAAGCCAAGAAGGAGCAACAAGCTTCTATTGTAAGGAAGAAGCAGGCCCAGGCAAGGCTGAAGGCCTTGGCCGACCAGCGGAAAAGAGAGGCTGAGCTGGCAGCCCGCGATGAAGCCTTTGCAAAGGTGCAGGCTGAGCATGAGGCCAGACGTCAGGCGCAACTGGCGGAGTAGGTGCACCAGGTGGCCAAAGGCAAATGGGAAGTTGCCCCAACTACAAGTGCAAGGCCACCAGCACCAGCACCAGCTCCAGGCCAGATCTTATCAGAAGAATATTTTACCCGCCTGATGGTCATGGGTGCTGATGAAGATGTACTATCCCTTGTGGATAAGTACCAGGAGGAGGAGGAGGTCGCTGAAGTCCCTCCACCCGCGCAAGGGGGTGGTGGAGGTGAAGAAGACCCACTGGCCGCGCACGGGGGTGCCAGTGGAGGAGTTGAGGAGCGGGCGACCACCCCGGAAAAACTGGCGAGTTTTTCAGACATGAGCTCAGATTCTGAGGATGCAGAGGAGCCAAGGGCTGAGGAGCCAGCTGCTCCAGCTGAGGAGGTGACACATCACTCCATGGTGCAGAGGATGGAGCCCAGGGATCTATTCCCTAATTTTGAAGATGAGGCTCGTCGTCCTGCCAGTCGCCCAAAATCGTCAGAAGCATCATCTTCTGGGCGACCAGCAGCATCCTCGCCAGCGCCAGCACGTCATGTGCGCGCAGAAAGGAGGCTGTACTTGCTCTGCATCCAAGAGCATCAACTGATTGATGAAGACTCCTTCCAATCACGAGTGACAGGAGTACATCGGTGGGAGCACCGCGGGGCAATGGCGTTTCAAGATTCACGAGTGCTTGAGCCATCAGCATTCAATATCATCCCCATCAGCGGACTCCCCCACCAGTCTGTATACGCTTCGAGGATCTATGACTGGTGTCTGCCCCTGCAGCCGATAGAGTACTTCAATTCCACTCTCTATGAGTATGCTGAAAACATCACGGCGGAGGTGGAAAATGCCGTCAATGACGAGATGATAACCAGCTACCGAAGACTGTGGAGAGTGAATCCGGAACTATGTCTGGAGTTCCGGAGGTGGAGGATCTTTGACCTATGACAGCGCCAGCTAACAGTAGAGAAGCGCGCTGTTCAGTATGCCAGGCTAGGGCTTGGTTACTGGAGATCAGAGGAGGCGTGGGCGAATGCATTCATGGATTCTGATCCTGAAATGCACCAGCAGCTGTCTACCAGGCGAATCAGGCGCCGTTTGAAGAGAATTGCAGAATTCAGACAGCTGACTGGGACTTCCGGCCTCCCTAGGCCAAAAATGGTTAAGTTGCCATTCCTCCAGTTCCAGCCCACCAGCCGGGGATACCAGCTGATCTACGCGCTCCGCCGCTTGAAGGTTCTCACCGCTCTCCCCCGGATCCCTCCCTATTATGCTGTTTTCTTTGATATGGCTGCCAGCGCTCTGCTGGTAGACCACATTGTGGAGGAAGATCCCTCCAGAGGTTGGTGGCTGACCACTGCCGTCCCTAATGTTCCGATCGTAATGGGCGACCTTCTCCCTTATAATGAGGACTGGCAGCTGGTGGACTTCACAGCACCACCTACTTTTGAACAAGGCCCGCCAGCACCAGCCGCGGTGCTCGCGGAGGAGCCAGCAGCAGCTGCAGTGCCAGCGGAGGAGCCAGCCCCAATGGAGATATCAGCTGAATCTGAACCAGCAACGGCTCCTACCGCACCTGATGAGCCCTCCTCTTCCATTGAAGTTTCAGCGCAGCCAATCTCTGAAATTCATCCTCCTGCGCAACTCCTTGCTTACATTGATGCCAGGATGGATCAGCGCTTCGCCACTTTCCAAGCTGATGTAACGCAACAAATGGAGTCCGTCACCGCCGGTGTCACCACCTTTTTGGCGCGGATCCAAGAGGGGGAAAGTGCGCGAGCACGGGCTGAAGAGGAGAGGGCCAAAATTGCTGAGGAAGAGAGACGCATCGCAGCCGAAGAGAGAAGGATTGCTGCAGAATGGAGGCAGAAGAGAGAAGAAGACATGGCTGCTCTTACTGCGATCCTGAGGTCCTTAACCGGTGGTCGAACTCAGTCACCAGGATCATCCTCTAAGCCATAGTCTAATCTCTTTTTGTTTTGTAAGTAAAACTGTTAGACTGGTCAGTTACCATTCATTGTACATGTAATTGCAATATCTCTAATGGAATGATTAACTGACAAGTTGATGACAATCTCTTATTGTCCAACAATTGTCTAAGTTTTTACTTACCAGCTGAATTTACACATCCAGTGTAATCAGCACCAGCACTCATCTTGCATGTTAAACTTATTTACATGCTTATTTGCTCTGATCTTAATTTCTATATTTTTAAACGAGCAATATCTTTCCTTGGTTGAGGGGGAAGATTTTTTAGTTAAAGCTGATGTTGAGGAAGAAATTTCATGGGTTTAGACCTGATAGGTTCTACTTGTAAAACCCTGAAATCCTTTGTAACTTTCCTCATCAGCTGAGTGCTCGCTGGTTAGGCTTTGATCGCACCAAAAAGGGGGAAATTGTTGGGAAATCTGTCTGGTTTCCTCCCCCAGTAGCTTACTTGTTTAGATTATAGTTTTGGTGGATCAAATCCTAAGTCCTACCAGCGTCAGTTGTCTCTACATAGCTCTAGTCTCAAATGTAAAGTCCTGTTTAGGCTTTTGAGTTGTAAGTCGCAGCTGATCAAGACTCATGCTGACACTGTTCACCAGCGTGAGAAGAGCTTACCACTGGCTACTGTTCACCAGTTGGGAAAAGTCTCATCAGCAGGCGGCTGACAAAGACTCACGCTGACACTGTTCACCAGCGGTGAGAAGTGCATATGACTGGCTATTGTTCACCAGTTGGGAAGGGTTTCATCAGCAGGCGGCTGACAAACCTTACCAGGAGAATGCGTGTTCCTTACACTATTCACCAGCGGTGATTTCACCAGTCATGGGAGATTCCGAGAAGAGTTAACATCTAGAGATTTGGTAGACTTTGATGATGCCAGGGCAAGTCACCAGCAGAGACTGCCAGCACAAGATCACCAGTATGATCTACCAGTCAGATGTTACCAGCAGAATTCCAGATTCTCTCTCCCAGAGTCGTAGAGACAAAAAGAAGATTCGTCGAGGAATTAACTGACAGGGTATGACTTTAAGGAGGATACCTTAAAGTCCATCAGTTACGAGACACCAGTCTCGATTCCTCGTACTGACGAATAGTGTCGTTCTGACATAAAGAGATCAATGTCAGATAAAGCGGACAAAAGTATGGCACTTTCCGGAAAAACATACCTGCCGCCGTCAGAAGGACATGCGAGGACAGAGACCTTTTCCGGATGTGTCCAAACGGCTAGGAGATTTGAATGGGATCCCGCGTCTATAAATACCTCGGATCCATCAACATTCAATACTCTTCACCCTCGCTCAACTACCGAAAGTCTGAAACTTTATTGCAAGCAAGCAGAACACTTTCGAGGCCTTTCTAAAGGCTATCCGTGTGTTGATTTATCAAACACGAGACTTCAAGCTTCCAGCTTGTAAGTTTAGAGATCTCATTTGGTGTTCTTTCTCTTCGAGGAAGTTCACAGCAGCTCCTGTGCTCACCAGCACTTGAGTTATTACGGGCATTCTGCCGTAGAAAGGATTTACGTTCTTGGGAGAACTAAACACCCAAATCGCTGTGGAGGTTGAAGTGACGTGCTCGCACTCCATCAGCAGAAGAGAGCTGAAGAGGAAACCAGGACCGGGAGCGGTTGATCTAGTGAACTGGTGGACAAGGCATTCACCAGCTAGAGATAGATCGTAGGCAACCTGTAACCGATTGCTCATAGTGAAATTTCCAGTGCTTCGACTGGAGAGTGGACGTAGATCGATTGATCGAACCACTATAAATCCTTTTGTCATTTATCAGTTTTCTGCATTACATTCTGATTTAAAACCCAGCACTCAAGTGCTGGTGTATGTTCTGAAACTGATATAACTGTGCAAACTTGGCTAAAATATTCTAAGTATAGATTCACCAGCTGACCAGTTGTCAGCTGCATACTTAGTAACCAGCACCAGCTGACCAGGTGCCAGTCGTCAGCTGTAAGTAAGTAGCGTGCAAAGAAATCAATTAACTTTACTTTATTTTCGCTGCGTATTGAAACGTGTTTAAACTCTGATAAACCGGGACCAACTTGTTATTGCTATATAATACATAACAAGTGCAAATATATTGATGAATGATGATTTCGCTGAAATAAACATGTTGCATTTTATCTCTCATATTTTGCATTATATACTATAACTTCATGTATTATATTGACATCGGCATGCATTATAAACCTAGCAAACATCCATTATATATCTAACAAACATGTATTATATATATTATATACATTTATTTAATATAACAAAAAAAATACATAATTAAAAACAAGTAATGTATGATCAACTTTTATAACAACTGTAATATTATCTACAGTATGCAAAGATAATAAATTTTAATTTTTTTTGTTGATCTCGCTAAAAAAAATATATTGCATTTTATCTATCATGTTTTGCATTATATAATATAACTTCATGCATTATATTATGCAACTCCATTCATTATATAAGAATTCGTGTATTGTTATGAGAATATGCTTATAATCACTAATTTTCATTTTTTACGATGATTTTCAAATCGAAACATATGCAATAGGGATTTCGCTTGAAAGATAATTAAATTACCTTTAATTTGATATATGATACATTAAAAATAATCTAAATCGAAGAAGTTATAATTATTTAAAGATTTAGGATGATTTTAGAGGAGAGAGAAAAATATTACAAAATTACCCTTTAATGCATATTTTACTACACTATAATGCAGACGTGATTTATTTAGTATTGAGCGTTGGATCACCATTTGGATGGCCGAGATTGGTTCTTATGTTCACATGGTAAAGCGAGTTCTCGTATGATCACTCCTCTATATATCTATCTCTATATATATATATATATATGTATATGGAGTCCATCCTATACTAAAAATTAGTTTGTACTAAATAGGAATGAATCACACCACTCATCTAAAAAAATCAATGATTGAGATTAAAATATTTTTCTAAATTTTATGTTTTTTTGCTTTATAATTCATGCTTAATTCGATTAAGCATGATTTATAAAACAATTAAGCACGAACGAAAATAATGCTTAATTTTCTAATCTTTGATGCTTTTATCTCAACCATTGATGCTATCAATCCAATGGTTAAGATTCATTCCTATTTA
>JAPKLW010000010.1:1596951-1624930 GCA_026898455.1 Plectranthus barbatus | reverse complement strand
TCTATATATATATATATATATATATATATATATATATATATATAGATATATATATGGGTGCGTTAAAGTCACAACTAACCCCTTAGATGGAGATGAGAATGAATCCGGACCATCAAATAATTAAATTAACGATTGTGATATTTTTTATCCTCAAAAATTTGTTGCGTTATCTAAGCAAAAAGTTGCATTAACAGGGTAAATTTGTCATTTTTCACTCCCTTAAATCCACAAAATAGGAAATTCCTTGATTTTATACTCCATTGTCCCTACTTTTTAAGGATTTCGAGTTTTGATCAAAATCTTTCAAAATAGATTTTTTTTTACCCTTTTTCACACCATTAAATCTACAAAATAGGAAAATCCTTAATTTATGCTCCATTATCCCTACTTTTTAGGGATTTCGAATTTTAATGAAAATTATCCTAAAATAATTTTTTTCTTTTTTTCACACCTATTATATCTAGAAAAATAGGAAAATCATAAAATTCATGTACGATAATCCCACATTTCTAGGAAATTTGAATTTTGAATTAAATTTTAGTTCGAAAATATCAAAATTTAATTTTTTTCATCCTGTTTATTTTTGTCTCTTCACACAATAAAATCATCCGGTAAAAATAAATTTAACAAGGTTAAGTTACTTTATATTTTATATTGGATTGTAGGCTATACGAAGAATAGAAGTGTCAGCAACACTCGTCATCATAAAACCCCGTACGAGGTCTACAATGATCGTAAGTATTCTATAGCTCATCTTCGTGTTTTCAGTTCTCCACGTTACATCCATAATAACAGAAAGTCTAAGTTAAATACTTTTAGTTCCACGGCGGATGAAGGTGTGTTCCTTGGTTATGAACACCCTTCAGACAAAGGATATAGAGTACTTAACAAGACTACGGGACTTGTGGAGGTAACATGTTCTGTTGTTTTTTATGAGTCTATCTTAGTGTGCAGGACCTTGAAGGACTTGGAGCTTGCTTATCATGAGATCAAGGATGCTGGTGAGAAACTGAATTCTGAAAAGGAAGATCCTAATACATTTTCTCAGGTTAGACCTATGAATGATCAATCAAGTACTCTAGAGGACCAGGCCGGTGATGCAATTGTCCTTGTTTAGGCCATAAATTCACTAACACTTAATGCAGGTACTGATCAAGGGGGAACGTCAGACATTCAAGATGAAACTCAGTCTGGCGGCCAAGCTAAAACTGAGTTGTCTACCCAAGCTGACTCACCAGAAGATGGAAATATTCATCCTGAAGAAGTTCAACCGAAAGTGAATCCAGAAGAACAAAGGCTAGAAATGGTGGAAATTATCACTGGAGAAGATGCTCAATATCCAGATATAGAAGATCAAGTTCTAAAGGACAATCTAGCCATGGTGGAATCAACCTTAACCTCAGTTCCAATATCAGGAACAGACAGTACTGATCTTCCTGGAGCTTTCTGCTAACCTATTAAAGTCACTCAGCTCTAGAAGCCCAAATGGTTAAGACACTATCCAGAAGAAGACGTGCTTGATAATATTGCCAACCCAGTACGCACGAGGCAAGGAAGTGACCTGCTTACTTGTTTTATCTATCAAAATCTAGAACCTACGAAGATAGGAGAAGCATTGAAGTCTATTGACTGGATCCATGTCATGCAAGCGGAGCTTGCTGAGTTCAAAAGAAATGAAGTATGGTACTTGGCAGATCGGCCAAGCAATCAGTCAATCATTGGCACAAAGTGGGTCTTCAAGAATAAAAGAGATGAGACCGAGAAGATAGTAAGGAACAAGGCGAGGCTCGTAGCAAAGGGGTATGATCAGTGTGAAGGGATCGATTTTGATTAAACTTTGCTCTGGTAGCCACACTAGAAGCCATCAGATTATTCCTTGCTCATGCCACGCACTATAACTTCACAGTCTTTCAGATGGATGTGAAGAGTGCATTTCTGAATGGGGAGCTCATAGAAGAAGTATATGTCGAACAACCCCAGGCTTTGAAGAAGGAAACCAGGTTCACAAATTGAGAAAGGCTCTCTATGGGTTGAAGCAGGCACCCCGAGCTTAGTATGAGACTCTGCCTTAGTTACTTCTCGAGAACAGTTTTCAAAAAGGAAAGATCGACACTATTCTATTCAGGATCAAGGATGTCTAGACATTCTATTGGTTCAGATATATGTCGATGACATCATTTTTGGTTGCAAGAACTTGAAGTTGTGTGAGAAGTTTTCCCAACTTATGCAAAACAACTTCCAAATGAGCATGATGGGTAAGATCACTTATTTTATGGGTCTTCAAGTTATCCAATCAGAAGGAGGTATCTTTATAAATCAGAAGAAGTACACCAAGGACTTGATCAACAAGTTTTGTCCTGAGAAGATCAAGCCCTTGAGAATACCTATGAGCCCGAGTGCACAGATTTACCTTGATGAAGAAGGTGAAGCAGTCAATCCAACGAGTTACAGATGCATAATTAGGTCACTGTTATATATGACTGCAATTGGAGTATGTGAGAGATTCCAAGCCAATACTAAGAATTCTCACATGGAAGCTGCAAGAAGGATCGAGAAATAGCTCAAAGGAACAGAATCCAACAGAATCCGTAGGTATTTGGTACCCCAACACTGACAAGCTTACTCTTAATGCTTTTTCAGATTTAGCCTTTGGAGGATGCCTGATTGACCTAAAAAGCACAAGTGGAACATGTCAGTTCCTAGGGTATAAGCTCATTAGTTGATTTAGCAAGAAGTAGCACTTTGTAGCTACATCAACCACCGAAGCTGAGTATGTGGCTGCTGCTAGATGTTGTGCCCAAGTGCTATGGATCAAGAAATAATTGTTTGATTATGAGGTAGAGACTGCGTGTATTCCTATCTATTGTGATAATAGCAGTACTATGTGTATCACAAAGAACCCATTACATCATTCAAGAACTAAGCACATTGATATCAGACATCATTTCATGAGAGATCATGTCGAGAAAAAAGATGTGTCTGTAGAGTACATTCGTACTGAAGATCGATTGGCGGACATCTTCACCAAACCATTCCTAGAAACCAAATTAAAGAGCTGTGCATTAAGCTTGGATTACTGGAATTTGATGAGATTTCTATCGAAGAGGAGTAGATGCGGAATAAAACTAAGTCCGAGCTCTTAGTTTTCTAGTTGTCATATTCTCTCGACTTTAAGTATGGTGAAGGTGATGCTGACTGAAACTGAGTCCCAACTCTCAGTTTTTGATCCCTCAGATATCATTTTCTTGAATCATTTCAAGTGGTGTCACCAATTTATTCCAAATGGTATGAAGATCAAAGAAAACTTTGTTTGAAGACGACGGAAGCGGATTAAAGTTGAGTTTAAACTCACAGTTTCCAAACATGATTTATTTCTTAGTATGAAGGTTCCATAATTAACCAAATTTTGAAAAGAAATGTTTAAGTGGCGTCTACGCAAGAAGGTGAAACTTACTTTCAAATATAAGTTTCATTTTGAAGGACACGTACTCAATATGGGTCTCCAACACTTAATTGAATTTCTAAAAATTTTGGTGGACCATATTGACTCTTCAAGAAGAACCAAGTTTTGGTTTCTACACTTAGAAGATTTTGAAAGAAGGTTGCGGAATTAAACTGAGTTCCAACTCTCAGTTTAAGAACTGACCATTAGTCAGTATACGTACAAGGGCGGGGATTCAAAATTCAAATGGGTCGCTTATTCCATACGACGCATTTAATGCACAACAAGCAGCAATGAATCAACGCATGCCACGTGGACAAGCCCACTCCCACGTCAGATCAGTCAAAAGCAAGCCTAAGCGACGGTTTTTCCCAACCATTGATCTTTTGTCTGTTGACCTAATCTCAACCATCCGATCTATATCGTTTTTACTCTATTTATACCGATGGAAAAATGATGGTTAAAGACTTTATTACTTTTCCATTTTTATCCATTCTCAAACCTTCAAACCTTTATATCTCCATAAATTCTCTCTAGCATTCACGACGATCGACACTCATTTTTGATCGTTTATTATCAAAGATTGCTACCAGTTATGGCACCAAAAAAGTCTTCAAAAACCCCACAGAATCCGGCCGGGGATACTTCAGGTCGAGAGGAAGATCCGCCAGTGGAGTATATTGATCGTCCATATAGTCAGGTTATGAAATTGTTTCATTATGATCCTAAGAAGTTATCACCGGAGCAGAGAAGAGCCTCTCAGGTGACAAAAGAGAAGATTTAGAACGTGGCCGATGTGAAGGAGGCTTGTTCTGATAACCAGCTTGCATGAAAAATGACCCGCGAGAAGATAGTCTACTACCTGAGGGCCAGAACGAAGAGGTTCCATCCGTTCATGGTTAGTGAGTTTTATGCTAATGCTCTAGTGGTTAAAGACAAGAAGTTCTTCACTACTGAAGTGGGTGGAACTAAAATCATGGTAACACCCATGTTACTCATTTAGGAATTGAGTCAACAATAGGCGACGTGAATCGCCATATATTTCTTAACCCCAGATTCATTTTAGGGATATCAAAATAAATATTATGACAAACAGTTTATGCCCTATGCATGCTCCTATTTAATTTAATGCGTAGATTCAAAGGAATATCTCAACTCCTTTAATTGAATAAAGACGGTAGATCATTGATGGTGTTCCTACAAATCTGATATGTTCCCTTGCTTGATCCGGAAATCTGGTGAGGATACGTTACCGGATTGAAAATAACCGCCCACTCTCACTCTCTCTAGGGTTTCTAATTTGAAACTTCTGACTTATATGTGGGAAGTGAGAGAATTGACCTATTTATATAGATCTGGAGAATGGGCTCTTAGGGTTTAATATACCCAAATGGGCTCTGAGCACTATTGGGCTAGACCAGGGATCAAATGCAAATAATAAAGTGGGCCTCCTATTATTTAATTTCATGTTCAACCCGGAACATAATTAATTAATAAACATTGATTCATGCCACCAGAGAATTAATGTTGACCTACCCCTTTATTAACATGTTATTAGGAACGGGTTGCATTAACTTGGTTAATCCCCATATTTAAGGTTTCAGACATTCATTAATTAATTCAGCATATGACAATTAGCTGTAATTAATTAATCTCTTATTATTCCTTAGTAGTACCACTCATCCCTTATCGCTTATGCTTGAATCAATGATTCAGCCTGAAGCACTTAGCATAACGAACCTCGTGAGCTTCTCAGAGAATGTCATCATCTTGAAATGGATATGGTTATCTAAATCCAGCCTGAGGAAACCCCACACAAACTGCCATCACCCAAGATGCAGATATATGAGTACATGTAAGACTCTCCACCATAGCAAGTCAAAGTGACAGTCAACCCATGTGTGCCCCTCAGCTTTCAATAGATCGGAACACAAATAATTGAGTTCTTTCAGATTTAGAATCTTCTCCTTAAAAACTTGACTTACTCAGAAGTCCTTCTTGGAGAGATTGGCAGTGTCGACTATATCGTTTGATCGGCGCTTTAGATCCTTACGAGTGACTTCTTTGGTAGTGGCGCTTTTTCCTAATTTCCTTGATGTGCTCGGACCTTCGCCAGATGAAATCTTTCTCTTGCCCATAATATTAAGGACAATGTGGGTGGAATGAAGATTCAAGATTAAGAACATGATGAATTCGAGAGGAGGCGGTTGCAGAAATCAATTTAGGATGATGAGTGATTGTGGAGGGTTTAATCGAGGTTTTGACATAGTTAGATCCACGCCTGAGATGAACTTTCACTTTATGTGATCTTCGACTGTGATGAAGGCTGACGTAGGAGCGTTTGCTCCTATTCTATTGTGGCGTATGCATAGCACGTGTTCGTGGCTACGTGTCTCCGCCTAATACGCCATGACACTGCTTCCTTTAAAAGTTTTCATCCAACTGACTGCATCAAAAATTCAAATCTCATTCTAGAGAATAGGGACTGTTTTCCTTCGAACCTTTATCTTGGAAAAATTGTTGTAACAGTTTTCAACTGGCAAAAGGAAAACTAATAAATCATCAAAACTGTTATGACAATTTAGCAACAGCATGGTTCTGCGCATCTTCATACATAAATCTGAGTCGCCGTACTCTCGAACCATGACCTATCACTAATCTCTGCACTCTTCAGTGTTCAGTCTGCTCGTCCACGTGTCCATAAGCAGTTGATCCATGTAAATATCAAATATTAAATACAAACGTCTCAGATCTCGAACTTGCTTGTGAAGCGTCGTGTCAACTTTTATGAACCATCGCATGTTCTGAATCATGGCTGAAATATCATCTATAAATACCTTCTCCTTGCAAATAAGAGAGTGCACTCAACTCATCTTTCCATAAAATCCTCGAGATAATTTCTTTCTCAAAGAAATAGCCATCCCCGCTCAAATTAAGATAATGAGGGGTAAGATCTTGAACCCGACTGGGTTGGTGGTGGAGTAATGGAGACTCCTTTCATCCATAACTCTGTCATGAGTGATCTGAGGGCTAATCAGCTCGAGTCTTTTGTAACTCGACAGCCTTTCAAATTTCATGAAAATGTGCTAAAGGTTATTGCTGACGAATGCTATGTGGCTGAGGGTCATGAGATTCACGCCAACCTCCATGAGCAGGGAATATGCTGGTCTCCGGAGTCCTTCTCTCTTAGTTTCGGAATGCCTTATGGTATGATGCCTTTGATGGACTATCGAAAAGACGAGATAGCGTCGGAGTGGTATGCATGGCAGAATTGGAGAGAAACCCCCATAGAGTGATATTTGATATTATCAATCAAATAATTGTTGGAATCCTTCACGGGTTACAGACTTCTCCCCGCCGGTGTGGAAATCGATAATGGCCTATGACGACAAAGTTGAGGTTGACTGGGCATCCTTCGTCTTTGATCAAGTAAGATACGTATTCAAGAATCTACCAGCTCTCTCTGTTCCTTATAGAATGCACCTGAGTTGGCTTATTGAGCATCAGTTTCCAGAGTACACTCGAGGTGGCTGGTCCAACATCCTAGATTCTAATTTCTATCCGCCACGGCGTTTTCCTATCGGTTGATCGGCTGATCTCCTCTGTATTCTGTTGAATCATTTCTATTGTAATCCTTTTTTTAAAATGTTGTAGGCTTGGGGTGAATTGTCCCCCTTTTTGAGATTTCAGTCAATGTAACATGTACTTCTCATCAGTTAATGAAATCTCATTTCCTTTTTCAAACATTCGGAGTCACAGTTTCTATTATAAGAGAAACTTTCTGGACTGTACTCGTACTTCTCTCTTGGACATCACATTTTGCTTATGATCCTTGGAGTATCCTGCACCCTTTGAGAATCTTTCCCTAGGATATGACGTTAAGTCTGAAATCCGTACCCCTATGATCTGTCTCTTTGCAGACTCTGACCCCTTAAATTTCAGACCTATTGGCCACACGTTCCATCTGTAGGGTTTTCCCGTGAACCAAATCACAAAAATTAATTGAACCGGATCGATTTATGGATATTGTGCACAATTACATTTACAATAAAACCTAGCATGCTCCTATGAATTTAATTCTCAGAATTGTGGATTGAGAAACTACCGTTATTCTATAGAGTCTGATCCGATCTTTCGCGTTTGAATTTCCAACTTCAATTCAACCACGCGATTCGATTTAATCTGTGGAAGAAGAAATTAGTAATCTAATTTCTTAGAAAAAATCGAAAACAAAAGAGAAGAAAAGAGAATTATGTTCTCCAGATTAGATCTTCAGGGGTGTGTCCCAATGCCGTTCAGATCTGCTACTGGTGAGGATTCCACATATCTGTGATGTAGGCCAGAGGCGAAAATCCTTCTCCTCCCTCTACAGTTGGCGCCGGCCAACTCTCTCTCTCCCTAGGGTTTTGACTGATTTGAATTATGATCAAGGTGGCTAGGGTTTCAAAGAGAGAGGGGTCTATTTATAGACCTAGGGTTTTATCCCTAATGAGCTATTGGGCTCCATTCAGCATATATTACTTGGGCCAGACCTGGGACCTAATGCAAATAATAAAGTGGGCTTATAATTAATTAATTCCCATGTCCACAACCCAGGTCACAATTAATTAATTAATTTTAATTATTTTTCACCACAGAATTAATACTGACCTACCCCTTTATTACCACGTTATGAGAACAGGCTGCATTAATTGAGAATCCCCATATTTAAGGTTACCGGACATTCATTAATTAATTGGAGCTTCTGACAAGCTCTAACTACAATTAATTAATATCTTATTATTCCTGAGTAGTACCACTCAATTCTTAGCACTCGTGCCTGAACTTAATCAGCCTGCAGGACTTTGGCACGATAAATGTTATTGAGCTCCTCAGGGAATGTCCCCATCCTATTACTCGGATATGGTTACCTAAACCCAGTCTCAGGCGGTACTACACGAACTGTTGTTACCCAAGATGCGGATATACGAGCACGTTACTTAGGCTCTCCACCATGGCAAGTCAAAGCAACAGTCAACCCGTGCAAACCCCTGAACCTTTGTTAGGGTTTGGACTCAATCAATATCGAGATCTTGTATTGGCTGATGTCAGACAGACGAGTACATCTCACTGCGGTCCATCAATAAGCCACCCCTGTGTACCAGCATGTCAAGTAACCAAGACAGACTACTTATTCCGACAATGTCGCAGTCATCTGGATAGACGTATCCTCATACGCTGTCTCGACTACGATCAGGTTTATGTCTTACTAGGTCAAGTGATCATACTGTCTTCTGCGATCTACGACACGCCGTATGATCGTCCCTATCGGTGAGACAAGAGGATGCCATTGTTACTTACATGTAAGATTGTTAACAGGTAGGAGAAATAAACCGGTGTATACTCATTATAATAAATGCTTTCAGTATACAAAACCCATCACCATCGTGGGTGGCTAGTACAAGGTACAAGGTGAAATCTCCAATGGCACCTGCACTCACTTGTGCGGCATTCCCCATTGAGATGGTAACCTCGTCATTCTTCAGCACCCTCCTCCGTGTGAACCCCTGCAAAATGTAACAAACATGATCAGTAGCTCCAGTATCCACTACCCACGAATGACTAGAAATCGATACTAAACATGTTTCCGTTATAAATGCAAATGAGGTACCTTGTCCCTTGCTTCCGCATGTGCTCTTACTTGAAGTGACACCAACCCTCTTCATCTCATTTGATTTCCTCTCACATGATATGCGATCAATCATATTCTTGCACACAGTATGAACCACATCTTTCAATGTGCCCAAGCTGTGCTCAAGATCTGATAACTTAGAATCCCATGAAGGTACGGAAGATTGTTCTGCTATGAGATCAGTAAGCAACTCTTTGAAAGAGTACTCACTTCTCTTAGCTACATCCTTCTTAAAGTCATAGAATGAAAGCGGTAAAGAGTTCAGGATTATATCGATCTTAGCCTGATCAGATATGCATCCACCTCTACGTGTGAATTGTTTCATGGTGTTATCCATCATCATCACATGCAGTGTCACCGAACTGCCATCAACCATTCTCTTACAGAAAAGGTCTTTCACGAGATCACAGTTGATAGTTCGTTCCACTTTGCCATACGTGGCCACTAAGTCCATCCAGATTGCAACAGAGCTACAATAGCCCATGTACTTGAGCTTCAGTTCTCTAGATAGGTTATCCGAGATTAACTTGTAAGTAAAATCTTCAGATGCCACCCATCTATCATAGAACTCCTTCTCACGTCTAGAGACTTTATGGTAACGTGGGGCAAGCGGCATCATAGTAAGAACAAACATGTGTTGCTTAGTCAGGAGAATATACTCAATGCAGTATCTCCATTCATGGAAGTTTGGACCAGTTAGAGGATTGAGAGCAAGTAAATGATCGACAGTAGACATAGACATATCTGAAACAATAAAGAATCTTAAATAAGAACATACATGTAGAACTTCGAAAACAAATGCATTCAAAACCTTTTAATAAATAAAATACAAATGTTTTCCACTAATTGCCCAAGAGTTCTCACCGCAAGCTACACTCGTAGATGTTTACGATGTCACCCTCGACCAGAACTGCGGGTTTTAAGCCCCAATCCATTTAATTTCACTACCATGTCAGGATGCTTTTGACACTAGAAATTAATAATTAGTGAAAACCTTAGACCAAACCATCTCTCAAGAACAGGGATGCAATTCTTGCATTATATTCTAAGATGCTTCTAAACCATTAACCACAAATTTAACTCCGGCCAAAAGAGACAGTTTAGCATGACACGTAACCATACCGCACAGCCCTTAAAGCTTTTGTTATCTATAATTTGAATCAATCCTAGAATACTTGTGAAAGAGATCTACGCAAGCTACACTCATAGATGTTTACGCAAAACCCTCCCACTATTCACATGATTTAAATTGTTTGTCTAGAAATCTTAACAATCGTACCCATGCACCTCTAGGAACTAGCAAGCTACACTCGTAGACGTTTACTAGAACGAGAGATACACTTATAGCCTAGGACCGCTTTGTGGAGGTCTATTGATTTTAATTAAAAAATATGCTCAGTATTTTTCTTTTAAAAGGTTTCTTATATGCGCACACATAATTTCTTGGTTATTATATTTTCCAAATTTTTGCATGTAATTAAACAAGCCCAAAAATTCCCAAAATATAATCCAACAAAAGAAATTAATCACATAAGCATGCTTGGAAAGCTGTAAATAATAAATGCGATAAATCATGCTTTTCCTATTATCTACAAATGCTTAATTGCGCACATAAATTATAACACATATCATATGAGGACAATTAAGGTAAACGAAAATTCCTCGTGGCCCTACAAAATAGGAAGAATAAGTCCTATCAATTACAATTTGAATTTTGAATCTATTTGGATAGATACAAATCTTCTAGGGCCTCCAAATCTTGATCCACCAAATCTTTTGGGATTTAGGTCTTTGTGATCTGATGATTTGCCCTAACCCTAATGCAAACCCTAGGGTTTACACAGGATTGTACAAACCATCAAAACACAAGCCACCGCAACTGGACAACAACCGCCGACGATGACAGAGTCGTTGCCAGCACCGACGGACTGCCGCCGCCGCCGCGCTGCGCGCTTGCGCGCGCGTTTTGCGTGCACAGCACCCCCCGCAACGTGCGCGGCCTTGCGCCGCCACCGTGCGCCGCCCTTCACTGACTCCGTCTTCGTTCTTCGTCCTCGACCCGTTCAATTACAAATTTGAAAATAAAAAATTACAGAATAATCTATTCTATTACAATTTTTCAAATCTACACTAATCACGAATATTCTCGTGATTTTACAAAATTAATTCAGCCCTACACGGATAAACCACCGCGGGCTGAATTACACGGGTTGCAAAGAGGAACAAAAACCATCCACAAAACAAATAAATTCAATAATGCATATCGAATATAATTATGCACAAAAGAGCCAAAAATCATAAACCTGGCTTTGATACCAATTGTAGGGTTTTCCCGTGAACCAAATTACCAAAACCAATTGAACCGGATCGATTTATTGATATTGTGCACAATTAAATTTACAATAAAACCTAGCATGCTCCTATGAATTTAATTCTCAGAATTGTGGATTGAGGAATTATCGTTATTCCGTAGAGTCTGATCCGATCTTTCGCGTTTGAATTTCCAACATCAATTCAACCACGCAATTCGATTTAATTTGCAGAAGCAGAAATTAGTAATCTAATTTCTTAGAATAAATCTAAAACAAAAGAGAAGAAAAGAGAATTTTGTTCTCCAGATTAGATCTTCAGGGGTGTGTCCCAATGCTGTTCAGATCTGCTACTAGTGAGGATTCCACAGATCTGTGATGTAGGCCAGAGGCAAAAATCCTTCTCCTCCCTCTACAGTTGGTGCCGCCCAACTCTCTCTCTCCCTAGGGTTTTGACTGATTTGAATTATGATCAAAGAGGCTAGGGTTTCAGAGAGAGAGGGGTCTATTTATAGACCTAGGGTTTTATCTCTAATGGGCTACTGGGCTCCACTCAGCATATAGTACTTGGGCCAGACCTGGGACCTAATGCATATAATAAAGTGGGCCTATAATTAATTAATTCCCATGTCCACAACCCATGACATAATTAATTAATTAATATTAATTCTATTTCACCACATAATTAAACTGACCTACCCCTTTATTACCATGTTATGAGAACGAGTTGCATTAATTGAGAATTCCCATATTTAAGGTTACCGGACATTCATTAATTAATTGGAGCTTCTGACAAGCTGTAACTATAATTAATTAATATCTTATTATTCCTGAGTAGTACCACTCAATCCTTATCACTCGTGCCTGAACTTAATCAGCCTACAGGACTTTGGCATGATGAATGTTATTGAGCTCCTCACGGAATGTCCCCATCCTATTACTCGGATATGGTTACCTAAACCCAGTCTCAGGCGGTACTACACGAACTACTGTTTACCAAGATGCAGATATACGAGCACGTTACTTAGGTTCTCCACCATGGCAAGTCAAAGCAACAGACAACCCGTGCAAACCCCTGAACCTTCGTTAGGGTTTGGACTCAATCAATATCGAGATCTTATATTCGCTGATGTCAGACAGACTAGTACATCTCACTGCAGTCCATCAATACGCCACCCCTGCGTACCAGCATGTCAAGTAACCAAGACAAACTACTTATTCCGACAATGCCGCAGCCATCCGGACAGACGTATTCTCATACGCTGTATTGGTTGTGATCAGGTTTATGTCTCACTAGGTCAAGTGATCATACTGTCTTCTGCGATCTACAACACGCCTTATGATCTTCCCTATCGGTGAGACAAGAGGATACCATTGTTACATACATGTAAGATTGTTAATAGATAGGAGAAATAAATCGTTGTATACTCATTATAATAAATGCTTTCAGTATACAAAACCCATCACCATCGTAGGTGGCTAATCATAGTTGTTGGGCATTGAATGGTGACCTATCGGCTTGGGAATTCGAGTTATTAGAAGTCGTGTCATTAACATGGCTTGATATCCTCCTCGATCATTGCATAAGATCGTCTATAAATACTCTTCGTTAGCAGCATTGGTGATTCACCCATCTAATATCTTTTTTATGAAAGTAATCTTGAAATCCTTTCAAAACATAATGACTTCTCCTCCTCCTTCTCCTTCTGCTTTCACAATACCAAATGTCGTGGAAGAGATTGGGAGAATCTCCATTCGGGGAAACAAAATACTAGATAAAATAGGAATTCAAGCGCATCATTGGAGAGCTCCATGCATAGATCAATGGTTGATAGGTCTCCTAAGAGCCAATGGACTAGCCCGGTTTGTGACCATCAAGTCCCACTACTTCCATGAAGAGTTTCTCAGGATGTTTGCATACTACTCCACAGTTACTGAAGATGTGATTTTCTGTAATCTCAATGAAAGGGAGTTCCACTGGTCTGCAGACTATTTTGCAGCAGAGTTTGGACTACTTCGTCATGGTAGAAGAACGCCTGTCATGTCATATCGAAACGAAGTGACTACACCAGAGTGGTCCATATGACCAAATGGAGAGAAGGAAACATCAGTTTTCATCCGACTGCTGCAAGTGAATACCTCAGGTCGAACTGCAAGTTGTCATTGGATGTTGTTAACCAGATGATTGTCTGCAATCCTCCTCATGAAACTAATTTTACGCCACCTGTCTGGAAGGTGATGATGGCGTTTGAAGAGCAAAGAGAGGTTGACTGGGCAGGGTTTATATTTGATCGCCTGAAGATGGCCCTTTAGAATCTGCCAGAGGTTACTATCCCTTACGGCATGAAGCTGAGCTGGCTCTTGGAGAAGAGAAATCTTTATCTTAAGGATGGTCCTACAAGTCTGGTCGGATCTGATTACTACCCTTCTCGTTCGATCAACTGGGCACTCATCCCTTGATAGTCTGTCATTCTTATCTGAAAATGTAATAGTTTCTTTTGTAGTTGTGGACAGAATGTAAGGAAGACTTGTCTCCTTATTTCCTTCTTAATGAATGAACTCTTATTTTCCCTTCGATCATTAACAAATTGTAACTGACTTAATCAATAACTTTAACACGTACAGTTTGACAGTTTTTATGAATCAATTATTATCTCCTTCTCTTGAGATCTCATCAAACTCCAAAAGACCTAGTTTGATGCATAGCTCTTTAAATCGAGCCTCAAGCAGCGGGTTGGTGAAGATATCCGCTAACTGGTCCTCAGTTCTAATATATTCCACCGAGACATCCTCCTTCTCAACATGATCTCGATTGAAATGATAACGAATATCAATGTGCTTCGTCCTGGAATGTAGAACTGGATTCTTTGAAATTGAAACTGCATTGTTGTTATCACATTAGATAGGAACACATCCAGTGTCTATTCCATAATCCTTAAGTTGCTGCTTTATCCAAAGCACTTGAGCACAACAGCTGGCTGCTGCTACACATTCTGCCTCAATGGTCGATGCAGCCACGGAATGTTGCTTCTTGCTTAACCAGCTAATCAGTTTATGACCTAAAAACTGACAGCTTCCACTTGTGCTCCTTCTATCAATTCTGCAGCCTCCAAAATCTGAATCATAGAATCCGTTTAATATGATTCCATCAATTTTGGGATACCAGATACCCAGAGACTCTGTACTCTTAAGGTATCTCACAACTCTCTTTGCCGCTTCATGTGGGACTTCTTAGGATTCGCCTGAAATCTTGCACATACTCCCGCGGCATAAGATATATCGGGTCGACTGGCAGTTAGATACAGTAGAGACCCAATTATTCCTCTATAAGCAGTTGGATTGATAGGTTCTCCTTCTTCATCGAGAGTGATCTGAGAATTGGTGCTCATAGGAATCCTATGTGACTTTGTCTTCTCCGGACAGAATTTGTTAATTAGGTTTTGAGTGTATTTCTCCTGATTTATAAAGAACCCTTCGTCAGACTGATCAACTTGGAAACCAAGAAAGTATGTCATCTTGCCCATCATGCTCATCTGAAATTTATTCTGCATTAACTGGGCAAATTTTTCACATAACTTGGTATTTTTGCTGCCGAATATGGTGTCGTCTACATAGATCTGAAAAAGTAGGATGTCCTCTCCATCCTTTATCTTGAATAATGTTTAATCTATAGCACTCTTTTCGAATCCACTTTTGGGCAAAAACTGTGAGAGAGTTCATACCATGCGCTAGGTGCTTGTTTTAATCCATATAAAGCTTTCCTTAGTTTGTAGACTTGGTTTCCTTGCTTGAAACCTATGGGTTGTTCGATGTAGACCTCTTCCTTTAATTCGCCATTAAGGAAGACACTCTTCACATCCATCTGAAGAACTGTGAAGTTGTGGTAAGCCGCACATGCAAAGAATAACCGAATAGCTTCCAGTCTGGCAACTAGCACAAATGTCTCATCAAAGTCTATCCCTTCTCATTGTGCGTACCCCTTCGCAACCAGTCTTGCCTTGTTTCGAACGATGGTACCGGTCTCATCTCTTTTGTTCTTGAATACCCACTTGGTACCAATCACGGACTGATGTGTAGGTCAATCCACCAGATACCACACATTGTTGCGAGTGAACTCATTTAGCTCTTCCTCCATCGCATTTATCCAGTCCGTTGATTGAAGAGCTTCTTTGATCTTCATTGGTTCAATCTGAGATAAGAAGCAATATATCAATGCAGTGCCATGTCTGGTTCGAACATGATTTCCAATGTCATCGATGATGGCTTCTTTGGGATGATCTCTTAGCCAACTAGGCTTCTTCATAGGTACGGCTTCAGCACGAGCAGCTAGATTCTCCAAAGCTGCAGGATGTTCCTCATAAGATGGTTCACTTCTAGATTCTGGAACTATTTCCCTTTCTTGTTCTAGAACTGTTCCTTCTTCTTCTTCTTCTTCTTCTTCTTCTTCTTCTTCAGAAACTCCTTCTTCTCCTTGTTCTAGGTTAGCTTCATCTCCTTGTTTTGGAATAGTATTCTGATCAGCATCTGGATTCTGAACGGCAGTTGGCTCGATAGCAGAGTTGGCTTCCTTAGTATCCTCAAGATTGACTTCCTTGGTATCATCTTGCTTTACTTCCAAAACCGTATTATCTGCTTCAGGGGGCTTCTTTTCACCTGAATCTTCAATGTTTATGATCTTTAAGGCCTCAACAATGACATTAGCATCATTGGCCATCTCGACTGCTTGGGGTTCAATCGAGGCAACTGGAGTCTCAGAGATATCATTCATAGATCTAGTCAGAGGAACTGTTTGATTATGATCAAGATCATTCATAGGTTCCTCATTGACATCATTGGTCTCATGATTCTCCAGACCAAGTTCTTGAAGTGTCCTGCGCACTAGAGTAGCTTCATCAAAAACAAAATGACATGTTATTTCCACAAGCTGGGTTGTCTTGTTGAATACCATATATCCCTTATATGAAGGATGTCCATACCCAAGGAACACTCCTTCATCAGTGTTGGGGCTAAAGGTATTCAACTTTAACTTCCTATTATTGTGAAATATTACATGGAGAACCAAAATCACAAAAATGAGCTATAGAAGGCTTACGACCATTGTAGATCTCGTAGGGGGTCTTGTGCAGCCGCATGTTAAATGCACTTCTATTCTGTGTGTAGAAGGCTATCATCAAGGCTTCTCCCCAAAATCATTTTCCAAGGTCGGTGTCGGCCATCATGGTTCTCACTGCTTCTTTAAGTAATATGTTCATTCGCTCAGCAAGATAATTTTTTTAGGAGTTCTTGGGGTAGACTTCTCATGTCCGATTCCAATTTCAGCGCAGAAGTCCATTGCAAAATTATGTCCCATTGTCAGACCTTATCCTCTTAACTGTCACTCTTTTGTCATTCTAAAGATGGGTGATCAGTTCTGGTAGCTGAATTTTGACTTCGTCCTTGGATTTGAGCAGCACCACCCACGTATATCTTGAGTAGTCATCAACAACCACTAATGTATATCTTCTTTTTCCAATTGTGGATGGGGTAACTGGACCGAACAGATCCATGTGGAGCAGTTCCAAGATCTTTTCAGTGCTTGCTGTAACTGGCCTATTCTTGACGGAGGTTCTTGTCTGTCTTCCGAGCTGGCATGCTTTGCTGACTCCTTCTTTTTGGAACTTCTTCTGTGGCAGTCCTTCAACTAGATTATGCTTCGCCAGATGTCGGATTGAGTTGAAGTTTAAACGACTTAGTCTTTTGTGCCACAGCCAGTTTACACCTTTCTGAGGAACTGAGTGCTATGAGGCATGTTCCCCTTTCTCCACTGGACCAATCTACAATGTAGAGACCTCCTCTTCTGATTCCTCTAATATGGTCTTATGTGTCACTTTGTCTATTATGTGACATTCTGATTCTTCAAAACTGACTATATAGCCACTCTCACTCAGTTGGGTTATACTAAGAAGATTGTGCTTCAGATTGGTGACCAAAGACATGTTCTGAATGATAATTCCATTATGTTTCACGCATCATTATCCAATCACTTGTCCTTTAGCCTTGTTCCCAAAACTGACTGATGCTCCTTCATACATTTCAAGGTTCTTGATTAGATCCTTTTCTCCTGTCATGTGAGCTGAGCATCCGTTGTCTAATATCCATGTTTTTGCCTTCTTTTGAGAATTCGGTCCCATTATTTTGCGGTTTGAAGCACTTTTTTCTTCATCGATAACGTCTCTATCAATGGCTGCCATGAAGGCAAGGAATGCTTCCTCATCCTTTTCATCCTTAGACGTGTAGTAGCCATCATCATGGTCTGGTACGTCTGGCACTTCGGTTCTTGTGAGCATTGATAGCGTATTTTGCAACACGCTAAAACTGCAAGTGTACAGACCACTGCAGAGGGCAAGTTATAATTTATCGAACACGAAGATTGTAGATTCGAAATACACTCAAGCACTAAAGCACAGTTATTTTATTACTATTTAGACGATCCGAATAAAGAGTTTGGGTTTATTTAAAACTGAGCAATAATCATAAAAGTAGACAAGTGAATAATTAAGGTTTAGAAAATAAGAGAAGCTAGGATTCCAGGGTAATCCACTTTGAAGAACTATCAAACATTCATTTATACAATCCAATTCCAATTTAATTTACAAAGATGTGAGTTAACCTCATAATTGTTATCAGGAGACCCTCTCGGACTCTCAACCATAACATGGAAATAAACGACCTAGTGACTCCTCTCGGATGCGCAAAAGGACTTTTACTCTTGATAAAACCTTAGATTTCAAAAACCCTTTAACAGTTCAAATTCCACTCGGACAATTGACCTATCAAATTTAATTACTCTGCATCTTAATCAATAATCTAGACCTCTCGGTTCAAAAATTACCAATTCGAATTACAATCAATGACCAATACCTTGTAATTAAAGAAAACCCCAGCTATAATTAAAACATCAATGGAGAAGGAAAATCAAATTATATAAACGATTGAATGAATGTCAACAAGTTTCAAAACCCTAGAATCCAAAAGAAATTTAGTCAATCGTGCTAAATCCCATGAAAACAATCAAGTAAAGAGTCAAGAAAACAGAAAACATGAAAACTAAAAACCGGTAGTCTTGATCTTCAATCTTCAGTCTTGCTCTTCAAGTGGTGTGTTGTTTCAGCTATCTCTGGCCCTTCGAACTCGAAAATATGGTGAAAGGAACGTTTTTTAGTCTTGGGATCATCTATTTATACTTATTCTTTTCTAATCTGAGAAGATATGGGATTTGGGCCAAAAATTCGTCAAAATAACCCGTTCGGCGACCCAGAAACCGCGATCGGCAATCGCCGAAAATGCACGTGGGTCGCCGAAGTTGAGAAGTAGAAAAATAGCTGAAATTACAAAATCAGGGACCCGGAGACGAAATCGGTGATTGCCGAAAATGAGATTGGGTCGCCAAATTTGTGCCGTAGTGAAATGGCTGAAATTGCAAAATCGGCGACCCGGAGACAAAATTGGTGATCGCCGAATATGCAATTGGGTCGCCGAATTTGTCACGAATAGAAATTCGGCTTTTTCTTCGGTCTTTTCTCACTTCTTCACTTTCTCGATGCAAGTTAGCATCGATTGGCCCTATGACACTTAGTCAAATCTTGTAAACGACTCAATTGTGCGTGAAATCTGCATAAACAACCACAAACCAACTCAAACGTAATAATCTTTTAAAGACTATAAATAACATATAAAGTCCTCAGAAATTGGTTTAGTCTACGGTCAAAAGTGATCAAATTCACATCAGTAAAATGCACAAAATGAGTGTTTATCAACCCCCAAACTTAAACTATTGTTCGTCCTCGAACAATGAAGAGAACTTAAATAGAAAAGAATAAACACGAGGGGTGCATTAACGGATCAAAAATTGTTTCAGACACAACATGGGGTTGTGATTCCCACACCAACACTGCCACAATCATAAATTCAGTGCAAACAATCAAAGTTTCAATCTCGGCCACTAGAAATCTGCTCCTCACAAGATAAGAGTAGTGTATCACTCAAATTTTTTCAATCGAATTGCAAGAAAGGCTAGTGTATACTCTCAATTGTCAATTGTACAACTTTCCTACCATAGGCTTGCTCATTGTCTAAACTCTCCACTAACTTTCGGGGATGCTAGAACAAAGATCAAAAAGGTCTTTATTTTAGGTTCTAATGTAGGCACATTGGTGAGAGGTATGGAAAAGTTGGCTAAGTGACTGACTGATTACAACCTTATAACTCCATTCACCCAAGTACTCCTCATCATATACCATACTCGTTAACTGACTGACTCAACACAGTATACTCAACTTAGACAAAGGAATACACATCCTATACTCAATATAATTCAGACTCAACAACGACACTATACACACTTTGTGTATTTTATGAATTCAACAATAACATTATGCACACTTTGTGCATTTATTACACCAGAATATGCATGATTTTCTCTCCTTTTTTATTTTTTTTTATATGTATTTAAATATCAAGAACAACTCTATTGTCTCATCCCAAAGTTTTTGGACAACTTATTACCACAATACTCTTCAATCTCACCACCTATCATCTACAGATACCCTTACAATTCCATCCACACCTCCTATTATCCGGGTTAAGAAAGAAAGGTATTCAGGCTCAATTGGGCTAACAAAGAAGTATGTATCAGGATAGTGTTTAGGTTTAACGTGGCTAATGAAACGATGGCCTAAAATCATTTCTAAGTTCTTGACCTCCCCTATTGCAGTTTTGAGACAAAAACCAGAGCAAGTTCTAGAGGTACAGCATACAGTGACTCACTCAAAACCAAACAACACAGGCTCACAAGTCTCACGGGGCTATGAGCATATCCTAAAGGCCAAAATCAAATCCACAACTATCGGCACTTCATAAAATCATGTGCAAGTGGTGAGTGTAAGTTTCACGAGAAAGGTGTCATCATGAACTTGATCAGTAATGCAGATAATCCACCACCAAGTACCAATATTTTTTTTTATCCCATTACAGATGCCAACAAAAATTAATAGATTCCCAAATCCGACCCAGCAAAAAAATTAACAAAAGTAAATAACAGGAAGGTAAATGATACGAATTGAATACAAATTATTGGTTCCAACTAGACAATCAAGTTCAAGTGCAGTCAAAAACAATTAGGATCAGATTAAGCAGTAAAAGATACATGAGGATAAGAAGAGAAAAGACACACATCACTCGATCACATCCCCCCCAAACTTATTCAATACACAGAATAGAATAAGTTTGTGGGAAAAAGATCACGGAAATGTGTGGAAACCTCACTGTGGTGGGGGCCAGTACTGCGGGAAACGGGCCATGAATTGGCGCATCTGACCCTCTGCTTCTTGTTGGCGTCGCCAATGTTCCCGCTCCTGCTCAAAGTGTTGCTGCTGCGCCGCCCACTCCTCCTGCTGTCGGTCAAAGTGATGTTCCTGCGCCTACCACTGCTCCCTTTGCTGGTCTTCGAAGGATCTCCGAGCTGTCCAATCCCGCCGCTGCTCCTCCTCAAAAGAACGGCGCTCAGTGGTGTATGTAGCCTGAGCCGCAGAAATAGCCTGCAGCTGGGCGTTCCACTCTCCCCACTGCTGCTCAAAATGGCTCAGCCGCTCCTCGAATGCCACATGGTGTGTGTGATGCTCGTAGAAAGTGGAGGTCACCCTCTGGGTCCCCTGGGAGGTACCTCCCGTCAGAAGGTGGCGCGGCTGCTCGTCGGGCTGCCCCCGGTCAGAACCATGCTCGTCACCTCCAGCATCCTCATCATCCGCATCATCTTCATCATCTTCAGCATCCTCGTCATCCCCATCTCCTCCGGTGGGACGGAGGTGAGGGTGCCTCTCCAAAGCGTCCGCGGCGGCCTGAACGGCTTCCATGTGAGCCAATGTATCCAGCTTCCAGTTCTAGCGGTATTGGTGAATCCCTACATTAGTGAGCTCGGGATTTGGCAGTGGGAAGGGCGGTGGTGTGCGCTGGCAAAAGAGGTAGGGTGGGTGACCGGTCTGGATGAATCGGAGGGAAACCAACTTCTTGATTGTCAACTTTGTCAATGGTTCGGCCTGGTGCACCCCCGGATCGATCCCCATCGCCAGAATGAGGTGGGTCCACAGCCCCCCAATACAGATCTGGCCACGGCTGGAAGAGGATGCCCGGCTGGACTGCAGTAAAAACAGCTGGGCAAAATTAAGGGCCTGCCCATGGAGCATGCAATACATCGCCATAAGCTCGACGTCCCTCATCGAGTTGTTATCCTTTCTGGCAAAAAGAGTGTGTGCCAAAATCCACTGAATAACCCGGAAAATAAGGTTCAGAATCATAGACACTTTGCACTTGCCAGATTCCCAGGTTGGGCTGTCAGCGGCGCAGATGGTGGGCCAGAAAACTTTAGCATCAAAGCCTCTCGGTTTGGTGTACACACCAATGTCAGGGACCCTTAAGGCCCTGTTTATCTCCTTTGTGGTAATGGTGCGGTCCTCATTTAGGGCACGGAAGGTAGCTCCTGTCGGTTTGTTCCGGCCCGTGGTAGTGAGCTCAAAGGTAGTGAGGATCTCCAAAGTGAAACGCCTGTAGGTTGGGTCCTCGAGCTCCAGAATGGGGTGCCAACCGATGTTTGAGAGTAGCTCTTTGACATTATCGTAGAGTCCCAACGCCTGAAGAGTGTCAACATCTGGGTATCGGGTTGCTTCAACCCCTTTCTCTACCAAAGCTTTGAATTTGTGATGAAGATCTAACCCTTGGAGTTGGATCCCGTATGTTACTGGTGTGGTGGACTCAATGCGGCGTCGATGTGCCATTTGAACTCTGCATGACAGAATCATAGATCAAAACCAGCAAACGACGAAAGGAAATATGTAAAATAAACTAAACTTACAAGTAATGCAACATCTCCACATTCTAACTAACTATGTATGCATTATCACCCTACATTCTCAACATCCATCAACATTCCAATATCCCCAAGTGTACCCCCAAAACTCAATCAAGTATGTACATGAGTAAATGTAGTGATAGGAAGTTCAATTCAACTTCCCAAAGAATCCAAGTCCTAGACGAACATAATTCAATATCATCAATACAAAACCCCCAAATCAAAACTCAATCCCTAAGAATTCTAAACAAGGCTACAAAATCATAAATATGCTTAAACATGCTATCTAAAATCGAATTACTGGATAAAGACGAGAAGTTAAAGAAAATAATCCAACATCCAACCTACATTATCAACCAAACGATGAAATATGTGTACTAAATAGAAATAAACATAAAGATTAAGAAGATTACCTTAAATTTGAAGTGAAATTGGAAAAACAAACTTAAACCCTAGGATTTGGGGATTTTGATGTTTTTGGACGAAATTTGGAAAAGTAATCGGACAGCAACCTTCTAAATATGATGGGAATGCAATGTGCGGAAGGATTTGAGATGATTTGGAGTGATAGGATTGGATTTTTAGAGAGAAGATTTTGTGGCTTAGTGCGTGCGGAAGATGGGTTGAAAAGTGGAAGGGAATGAGGGGTTTCAGCGTTAAAATTCGCTGATTTTGCAACTTCGGCGACCCAGAACCCATTCGACGATCGCCAATTTTGTTTTTGGGTCGTCGAAGTTGCTTCGAAACATTTTTGGGAAAAAGCGGATTCGGTGACCCGTTTACATTTTCGGCGATCGCCGAAAATGTAAATGGGTCGTCGATTTTGTGCCGAAGCAAAAATTGAAAAATTGCAATTTCGGCGACCAAACCAACAAAATTGACGATCGCCGAAATCATTTTCGGGTCGCCGAATTTGCTTCGAACCTATATAATTTTGACGACGATCTCGGCGACCCAAGATTCACGATCGGCAATCGCCGAAAGTGTAATTGGGTCGCCGTTTTCATTTATTCTGGCAATTCCTCCCATTTCGAACTCCTCATCTGCACCCATTAACTCAACAACCAAACGTGAACGCATAATGTGGAAAAAATGGAGTAAAAAAAATGCCAACATGCTTAAACAGTGCAATAAAACTCAAATAAAGGTTGGGTAGCCTCCCAAAAAGCGCTTTATTTAACGTCTGTAGCTAGACTCAGCAGCATACATTCTATGGATCAACTAGGTGAAGTTTACAGATGAACGACACAGACTCGTACTGAACATATGTTTTGACTCGGTTACCATTGACAGTGAAGTGTGTGCTATCAGAACCTAGCAACTCTACAGTGCCATTAGAATTCACTTTCTGAATCACATATGGACCAGTCCATTTCGACTTAAGTTTTCCAGGAAACAAACAGAGACGGGAATTAAATAAAAGTACCTGATCCCCTGGCGTGAAGTGGCGGCGGCGAATGCGCTGATCATGAAATCTCTTGGCTCGCTCCTTGTACAGCCTCGAACTCTCGTATGCTTCAGTCTGGAATTCCTCTAACTCGGTCAGTTGCAGACACCTCTGCTGAGTTGTAGTCTTCATATCCCAGTTCATTTTCTTTACTGCCCAGTATGCTCTATGTTCCAGTTCCACTGGTAGGTGGCATGATTTTCCAAATACCAACTGATATGGAGACATACCAATTGGAGTCTTGAATGCAGTTTTGTATGCCCATAGAGCATCATCCAAGCGAGTAGCCCAATCTTTCCTGGAAACCACAGATTTTTCCAAGATTTGCTTGATTTCTCTGCAAGCTAGCTCAGCTTGTCCATTGGCCTGGGGGTGGTATGGAGATGTAATTTTGTGATGCACTCCATACTTTGCTAGCAGACTCCCCAGCCATTTATTTTTAAAATGTGACCCTCCATCACTCAACAGTGCTCGAGGTGCTCCAAAACAAGTTAAGATGTTTTTTTAGGAACTTGAGCACCACCTTCGAGTCATTCGTTGCAGTGAGGATAGCCTCAACCCACCCGGTCACATAATCCACCGCCAACAAGATATATTGATATCCATGGGACTTAGGGAATGGTCCCATGAAATCAATGCCCCATACATCAAAGGGCTCGATCTCGAGCATGTACTTCTGAGGCATCTCGTCTTTCTTTGAGATGTTCCCCATCCTCTGGCATCTGTCGCAGCTAGCCACAAACTTTTGACAATCGCGGTAAACCGTAGGCCAGTAAAATCCACTTGTGAGGATCTTCATAGCTGTCTGATTCGCTGCACAGTGGCCTCCATAGGGGGATAAGTGACAATCTCCCATTATCTATTTTCGCTCCTGCATTCCGATGCACCTCCGGATCACCATATCAGCCCAACGGCGGTAGAGGAAGGGCTCATCCCAGTAGTAGAACTTGCAATCGTGCAAGAATTTTCTCTTCTGATGTGAGGACATATCAGGCGGTAGAACGTCTGCAACCAAATAGTTTACCAGATCCATGTACCATGGATCTACCTCCTCAACTACGAGCAGCTGCTCGTCAGGAAAAACTTCAGTGATCCGAATCCGGGGATCATCTCCCTCCACCGGATTCTCCAGCCTAGACAAGTGGTCTGCTACCATTCACATCCTTTCCGATCCTTAATCTCCATATCAAATTCCCGTAGGAGCAGAATCGACCGGATTAATCTCGGCTTGGCCTCCTTCTTCTCAAACAGATACCGGATCGCAGCATGATCCGTGTAGACCACCGTCTTTGCCCCAACCAGATATGCCCGAAACTTGTCAAAAGCAAAGACTACTGCTAGAAGCTCCTTTTAAGTGGTAGTGTAATTGACCTGGGCTTCATCCAAAGTCTTGCTGGCGTAGTGAATGACCCTGAAGATCTTGTTCCTTGTCTGACCCAAGGCGGCCCCAACTGCAGTATCGCTGGCGTCGCACATCAGGACGAAGGGCTCTGACCAGTCTGGTGAGATAAGTACTGGAGCGGTTGTGAGGGCCAGCTTCAGCTTCTCAAAGGCCTGCAAATAGTGTTCATCAAAAATGAATTTTGCATCCTTCATAAGTAGATAACTCAGAGGTTTGGAGAATTTAGAAAACTCCCTTATAAACCTCCGATAGAAGCCTGCATGACCCAAAAAGCTCCTCACCGACTTCTCATTGGTGGGGGGTGGCAGCTTTAGATCGCCACAATCTTGGCATGATCTACCTCTAAACCTGCAGTAGAAACTTTGTGACCGAGGACAATGCCCTCTCACACCATAAAATGACATTTTTCCCAATTCAAAACTAGGTTAGTTTCTTGACAGCGCTGCAGAACAGTGATCAGGTTTTCCAAACAGTTATCAAATAAATGACCAAACAAAGAAAAATCATCCATAAACACCTCCATGATATTTTCAACTAGCCCACTAAATATAGACATCATGCATCTCTGGAATGTAGTAGGGGCATTACATAAACCAAATGACTTGCGTCTGTATGCAAAAATACCATAAGGACAAGTAAAAGCAGATTTATGCTGGTCCTCGGGAGCTATCGCTATTTGGTTATATCCAGAATAACCATCTAAAAAGCAGTAAAAATCATACCCTGCTAACCTATCCAACATTTGATCAATAAAAGGGAGAGGGAAGTGGTCCTTACGAGTAGCATTGTTAAGTGCTCTGTAGTCGATACACATCCTCCAGCCTGTAACAGGCCTATGGGCGATTTCCTGGCCACTCTCGTCCTTGATGACAGTTGTGCCTCCCTTTTTGGCCACCACTTGGGTGGGGCTCACCCATTTGCTATCTGATATGGCATAGATCATGCCAGCATCTAGTAATTTCAGCACTTCCTTTCGCACCACCTCTTGCATAATAGGATTAAGCCTTTGATGTGGCTGCACCTTAGGCTTGTATCCGTCCTCAAGTAAAATCCTGTGCATGCAAATAGAAGGGCTAATACCCTTTATGTCAGATAGCGACCACCCAATAGCAGATTGGTGGTCTCTCAAAACCCACAGTAATCTATCCAACTGACTAGTAGATAAAGTAGCAGATACTATTACCGGATATGTGTTGTTTTCGCCTAAGTAGGCATACCTCAGATGGTCTGGTAGAGGTTTCAGTTCCAGCACTAGAGGCTCCTTCGTGTCCTTTTGCAGCAAGGTCGTCTTGCGAGCCTCCTCTTCCTCTTGCTCACTCCTCAACTTCAGAAAATTTGCACTTTCCAACCTGCTCTTTTCACCTGCACCATCTAATGCTAGAACAGACTCTAGCAGCTCATCACAGACATCATATAGCTCATCACAAGAATAAACAGAATTTTGTGCTCCATAATCTAAAGAATCAGTAGAGATGATAGATGAATCACAAGGATACAAAACCTGAACCATATCGCACTCCTCAAAGCAGTCATCTGAGTCATGGCGCTCCATGGCCTTGTAGATGGAGAAAGTGATCTTTTCGTCGTTCACCCTCAACATGAGCTCTCCTTTCTTGATATCAATGAGGGCATCAGCAGTGTTGGGGAAAGGCCTCCCAAGGATGAGTGGAATATTTCAGTCCTCTGCCATGTCTAGGACCACAAAATCAGCTGGGAAAATAAATTCCCCTACCTTCACTAGCACATTCTCTACTACCCCTTTTGGGTAGTTCACCGACCAGTCAGCCATCTGGAGTCTGATGGTGGTCGGTTTGATGTCCCCGATCCTCAGTCTATTAAAAATAGATAAGGGCATCAGATTGATGTTGGCCCCTAAATCGCATAGCACCTTCTCAAAAGTCTGCCCTCCAATCACGCATGTGATAGAAAAATAGCCCGGATCAGCCCTTTTTACCGGCATTTTCTTCTGAATGATGGCGCTGCATTCTTCAAATAAATTCACAGTCTCGAATGCGCCGAAGGGCTTTTTCTGGGTAACCATATCCTTCAGAAATTTCATGTACCCAGGAATTTCCTGCACCACTTCAATCAGAGGGAGGTTGATGTGGATCTTCTTCATATGCTCCAGAAATCTCTTGTATCTCTCCTCCTTTTGCTTCTTAGCAAATCGCTGTGGGAAGGGAACAACGATGGGACCAGCTGATGAATTGTCTTCAGGACCAATTCCCTTGCTCTTTTGAGTTTGTTCTTCTTTAGGAAGAACAGGAGCAGGATATGCAACTTCAGGTTGCACAGGCGTGTTGACGGGCATAGATGGGCCCTCATAACCCCTACCACTGCGAGTAGTGATAGCATTGCAGTGGTCTTTTGGGTTCACCATAGTATTGCTGGGGAACTGTCCAGGGGTGTGCTGGTTGCCGACCGCATTGGCAATCTGCCAGATCTGTGTATCCATCTGCTTAATATGCTTCCCCATCTCCCCCATACCAATCTGTAGCGTAGAGATGTCGCCTTCCATTTTTGCAGACTTGGCATTAGAGATCGAGATGAATTGGGTTAGAAGCTCTCTCATGCTTGGCTCCTTGGGCTCAGTAGTACCCCCATTATTTACAGAGAATCCAGGTGGGGGTTGCAGTGCGTTATTCGGATTAGCAAAGGAGAAATTAGGGTGATTTCTGTTGTTGGGATAGTATGTCATGTTCCCCGCTGGATATCCCCTATTATTCTGGAAGTTCCTCTGGTTCACATAATTGATATCTTCCATCTGCATCTCAAATCCCTGATGAGGTATGTTGTTCTCCAGCTTGGAGAGGCGCTGCTCCATAG
>JAPKLW010000010.1:1507395-1576882 GCA_026898455.1 Plectranthus barbatus | reverse complement strand
CTTTTACAAATAAGTCCTAAGGGAGATTTTAGGAATAATTCCCAACATTCTCTTCCAAGATTCTTCATTTCACTGACGATGGCATTAAACCTTGCTTCCATTGATTTGATTGTTTCGCCAGGTAGCATCTGGAAGGATTCATATTTCTCCACGACAACATGCTTCTTATTTCGTTTTATCGCTTCTGTTTTTTTTGTGAGGTCGTTCATCCAATCCCAAAGTTCTTTGTCCATGTTGTTCTCTATGGTTGCGTCCATGAGAGAATCTGGGAGGGATTGTATCCATCATTTCGACACCGCCTAGATCATCTCCTGTAGCGAGGTGGACTTTAGGAATCTGGATCTTCAGAGGTCCATTCTTCAGAATTTCATCCATATCTGGATGTTGAGCTTTTAGTTGAATGAGACACCTCTTCTTCCATACTTCGAACTTCTTCGGGTTGTACTTAGAAAGGCTTGGATAACTCATCATTATCTTAAGATAATCTGCTCGCTAATCACACTTAACCAAGAATTAGAGTGTAAGGAAGCACGGATCCGGTCTTAAGCGACTCAAAACAGGACAGTTAAGAAAGATCGACCTGCTCTGATACCACTTGTTTGTCCCAGATCAGAGTACGTATGATGTGCAGTGGAAGTATTAAGATAGTTAATTACACTCTAAAACGCGGACAGTTCAGTTTTTTTTGACTTAGTTTTATGTGACAGTTTTAAAAACACAGTTTGTGTTAGCCAGATGTTTAGGTTAACAGTTGTACAGTTATAAGCAGTTAACAGTTATACACTTCAACACTTCCAGAAAAGTGCTGAAGGTTTCAAGATATAATTGAAAACTGTAAGATGCGTAAAGTAAGTAAAACTGTAAATGAAACAGGATATTTATAGTGGTTCGGAGCCTTAAGTCCTACGTCCACTCTTCGGATATCTGATCCAAAAATTCACTAAGTTATGAAGATACAGTCCTCACGATCTATAGCCAATTGTTGTAGAGACCTTCGTCCAAAGCATAATGGATCACTCGCCCAGGCAGTTGTACTTCACTCCTTCTTTAGTTCCTTGAAGCTCGGCAATTCTACGTAGTCTCCTTAGAACTGGCAGTCGTCGAAGATGGACTGACAACAAACCTCCCTTTTCCTTATCCGGTAGATTGGATGGTTGAGTTCTTCCCAGAACGTACACTGGTTGGCAGTTGCCCAAAATAACCTTCTCTTCTTTCAGAAGATTAGGTTGTTGTGTTCTTACTAAAAAAATAAGAACACCAAGAAAGTAGATTAAGTCAGCAGACTTAATCCTCGTGTATGCAAGGTCACACGGAGAATCTCGAAGGATTCTTCAAGCAATATTGCCTTGTGTTCAATAAATGAACCATGGAGTTAATGCCTTCTTGCGTGAGTGCTTTTAATGTTTGAGCTTTAAATTCGGCAGAGTGACGACAAAGATTAATGTTTCGAAGGTTGATTTGTCTCTGTTGCTCCTGCTATTTATAGTTGTAGAGGTAAAAATAGCCGGTAGAGACAATTTGAAGGATGTCCAATCAGAGTCCATCCTTCTCTACAAAGTAGCCTGCACTTCTACCTTTTCTGCGACACTATCCTGCTTTTGCAGGTCAATTTGTACTTGATGTGTCAGATGCCGAACAACGTTGTATGCCAGTCCCAACTGAGTGTCTATCTATCTTTTATCATTGACTTCTTTAATGTTCTTCTGCGACTGATCATCATCTTGCTATGTACGCATTCCTTGACGCAAAACTGTCATGGTCTGAAACTGTGAGCGCCTCTCGACAGTTTCTCTGTGAAAACTGTGTCCACAGTTTTCTTTGATATATAAACCTTGACAGGAAAAATTGTCTGTGCAGTTTTTCGTAATCGTTACTCTACTCTGTTTTCTTCGTCCTTTATGATTGATAGTTATCTCGTCTGAATGGCTTCTTCTTCAAAACTGTTCCACAGTTTTGACAGTTCTCTTCTCCTAGACTATTACAACTCAATCATCCTATACAAGGATTACATGAGGTAATAACTCTAAGGCCTAGACTATGGTATATAGTTTTGACACATCAAAACATCAAATTAAGGTGGGATTTCTACATCAACACCTAACAGTACATTTCATTAATTTTTCTAATTTTTTGAATTGCAGAACATTTAAGATATTTACTACAACCACTAAACAGAAATCAAGAAAAACATTTAAATGGTCAATAATCAAGGTATGTAAACTTCATTACGGCATACATATAACAAACAATATATATTAATTGATTGATTGATTTCAAACGTAGGTTCCGAAACAACCTAATGGATTTCAGTGCAGATACTATGTAATGAAGTACATGAAGAAATAATTGATTCTGATGTTCGGACGATTGATGCATTGCAGCCATTGGTAATACTCAATTATAGTAATATCATAATTAAGTGATTGGGGTTTATTGTCTCTTCATAATGCATGATCTTTTATTTAATAGTTCAACAATAGGAGCTACAGCTTATGGATATTGATGATGTTTGCATGGAATGAGCGGATACATTACAAGATTACAAGTATGTGTAGAAAATTCAAAAAATGTTAGATGGATCGCTTTGTTTTTTTGAATTGTGATTTTGAGATATTGATTGATTTTGAATATTTGTGAGTGTTATTGGAGATGAGATGTTGTATACTTTTTTACAAGATTAATATTAAAATGTTTGTTATTTTGGAATATTATTTTTTGTATATTTTTTAGTTGAATATAATGATATGGATTTTGAATATTGTGATTTTTGTATTTGATTATACATTAATTATTGAAAATATACAGATTAATTATAGCAGCTTACGAACGACAACGGTTATAACCTGTTGTTTTATGCGTGAAAAGACAACAGTTTTGAATCGTTGTCTTCTCTACAAAAGACAACAGTTTATGTCATAAAGACTATGGTTTATAACCGTTGTCTATTCAACAAAAGATAACGAATTAAAACTATTGACTATATAGAGAAAAGACAAGACTTTTTATCCTAAAAGACAACGGTTCGAATACCGTTGTCTATCAGCATATACTTTTAATAACACCCCCTACAACAACACTTTCGAATACCCTTTAACAACACTTTTTAACCGTTGTTGTTCACTGTTTTTCTTGTAGTGGTTCGGTCAAGGATCCCAACAGGAGGAAGGTGTTTAAATATGGGTTGATCCTGACCTTGTTCAATCTGAAGATATCCAAGGGGCGACCAACCCAGTAGAACCAACGAATGTAGTTGTTGAATTGACCAGAAGCATTCTGGAGTGTATGCTAGCCGAACAAGAGAAAGAGGTTGCTAAGAAGTCGTGGGCGACCACCCCGACAAAACTGGCGGAATCAAGTTTGAAGCAAGGGGAGGTTGCGCAAGGGGAAGCCTTCTCCCAAACAGAAACTGAGTCAGGGCATACTGAGTTCTCCAAAGGTGGTGAGAGAGGTAACGCTGACAATGATATACCTTCTAATTACTCTCTCACACATACTGATATAGAGATGGAGCTGGAGAATCCCACCATCCATGATTAATTCGATTTCTCAAGAGATAGGCATAGGGTGTGGAGATATCATCTGTGGAACTCGAGGAACAATGATCTGCTATCTAAGCCCAGTCAGTTTGATGATTACAAAATACCTCTCAGTGGGCTACCGCATCCAGAAAACACTACTGAAAAACTAAAGCTCTAGTGCCCACCGATTGCATTGACAGACGTTGGGGATGCTAAGTTGATCCCCTGGGCTACAGAGATATCTGAAATGGTAGAGAAGAGGGAAAAAAATAAATTATGTTGCTCTACCCTGATATTCTGACGGAGAAGGAGAATGGCTTGGTCGATAACTTGAAGGAAGAATTCAGGAGGTGGAGGCACTTCGACCTGGTGAAACACGAGATGAATCAGGAAAATCATTTGATCATGCAAGCACGACTCAGGCTCACCTTCTGGAGGTTTAAGGAAATTTGGGCGAATAAGTGGAGTGCCCAGAAAGAGTCAAGGCAATTGACTGAGAGGGAAGTAAGGAACAGGCTTCTAGCCATCCGTGCTTACGGGAGGCAAACTTACAATGAGATGGATGCTTACTTAGATCCCCACAGACTCCCCTCTACTGACTTCATCTATGTGCTTGAAGTTCCAATCTCTACAGTCTCAGTTTCTCAAGTTTCCACTTCATCTACCCATACTAAACCTGAAGAATTGTCGGTTCCAGCTCCAAGTTCCGATGATTATCAGAACATTATTGTTGCAAGGATAGAGAAAGTGAGGAGACTTTCGAAGCAACAGAGGAGTTTGGAAGCTGAGGTGCAGAAGCCGAATCAGGAGCTTACTAAAGCTCAGTTGGAAAAAGAAGAACTAGAGTAGGCTATCGCTCTTTCTCAAGCTTTACATCATGTCTATGTTGCAGAAAGGACAGCCTCGTCTCTTTAGAAGATTAAAGCTCAAGCCCTGGAACTTAAAGGTGTTGGGAAACACATTCAGAATCGTATATTTGTGAATAAATTCAAACAACACTTGGCAGAACTAGAACAAAAGAAAAGGGAGGAAGAAGAAGCTGAGAGATTGAGGAAGGAACAGTTTGATAAAGTGGAAGAAGATTGAAGAGTGACCAGTGGAATGGTGTTCTTTGCTCCAACAATTATCTCTACTGAGATTCCACTGGTCCAACATCCCAAAGAAGAAGGTCAAGCTACTTCTAGTACCTAGTCTCATGCCTTGTATTCTCAAATGCAGAATTATGTGCAAACTCAAATAGTTGCAATAAGGCAGGAAAATCTAGAGATCAAGGCAAAGATGGATTAGAAAGACAGAAAGGATGCTAAATTCTTTAAATCTGTCTCTTCCATAAAGCAAACTATTTCTACTCTGTTTAATGTTGACAAAAGAGGAAGACCGGAAAAAAAAAAAAAGAAGAAGAAAGGAAGAAGGAAGAAGCTAATAGACTGAAGAACAGAGGAGAGAGGCTCCCTACAAGGCCTTGATGGAGTTGGCTGAAAAACTCGCTTATTCTAAGTTAGCTTCATCATCATAGCAACCTCCTCCGTGAGTATCTTTTGGAGCTTGAACTTACTTTTTGATCTTTTCAGTTTTCAATTTTTGATCTGTATTTGTAATTTCTCAATCTAATAAAAAACTGAAAACTGGATTGAAGACAAATTCTCATTGTCTCTCTCTTGCCTTTCTACTTATTTATTTTAACTTGGCTAAATTCACATGTTCTCGTGTGATTAGCAATCTTATTTCACTCTATTTATGATTAATCGAGTAATATCTCTCCAATTCAGGGGGAAGATCAATTAGAGTAGGTCGGTTAAAGGCTTTATTTTCTTGAGTAGTACCTTTTGCAAACTGAGTTCATTAAATGTCCTTTTTCTGACTTTAGATAAGTGGTTTTGACAACACCAAAAAGGGGGAAATTGTTAGAAACTGAGTTTCAGTTTACTTCCTTAATTTATGTTCTGGTGTGTTAAAACTCAGCTTCTAGGTTTCTAGTACGTTGTTACATGTAATCCTTGTATATGATAAAATATTGAGTTGTAAAAGACTAGAAACTGTAGCTGAAGATCAAGCGGTGAGAAACTTAGTTTTTGAAGATGGAATTTGAAGAAGCCAAAGCTCGAGAAGACAAAAATCAAGCTTCAGAAAGAAAAAAAAGTGAAGATGCCATGAAACTTGAAATGAGGAAGACTAAGTTTCGTGCTTAAAACTTAGAATGCCCAGAAAAGTCAATTTTCGGAAACTGAGTTTCTCACTGAAGAGAGGAAACTTAAAACTGACTTTGGAGAATGTCAGTTTTCTGTTTCAGAATTCAAGAGCACCTGAAAAACAAGGAGACACATGGAATTCGAAGAGGAATCCGAAGTCAAACTCAAGATCTCTTAAAGTATCAATCAAAAAGTCAGTACGAGGAAACTTCAACTTAGATTCTTTGGACTGAAACTTAGTCTAACAAAAGTAGGTAGGAAGTACACTGCCAAAAGTGAAAAGCAGACAACAGAGCAGAGCAGAAGAATGGCTATGATTAGATGACCCAATCTTTGTCTCTAACGGATGAATCAATGAGTCTAATGGGCAGAAATTCGAATTGTTTTCCCAGCAGACTATAAATAGTCCAACACTTCAAATGAGGAACACACCTGAATCACGCGGAAAACTAAGCTAAAATTCTGCTAAACGTTCTACTGAAAATCTCTATGAATCTTTGTGTTATCTGAACACGAGGCTTAAGCTATTTATTTGTGCATCCATCTAAGTGCATGAGGCTAAAGCTTTCAAGCTTAAGCTATTACTCTTAGTTATTAATACTTTTCAAGTAATAATCATAACATTCATTTTTTCACACCGGATTACTGATTATCATAGGCGTCGCCAACCAACCTAATGTTCTGGGAAGAACAGAAAACATCCAATCATCCAGATTGAAGGCTGCGGGGTGCGTCCTCACTTCAAGCTGAAGAAGAAACACACGACAAGGAGTTTCTGGGCGAGTGACGTTAGCAGACCGAAGGACGAAGGATTCCAACGGGCTAACCATAGATCCTGAGAAAACTTGTACTTTGTGAATTAGTGGATTACCGGATTGATTTTTGAAGAGGTAGGACTTCGATTCCGATCAGTATAATATTCTGCGTTATTTACTGCTTATTTAAGTTTATGTACTTTGAGTTTACTTATTTGAAACCTTCAATACTTGGCTAAGTATTGAAGTGTATACTTGAATTGATAACTTAAACTTACTTCGAGCTTAAAACTGAGTTTTACCAAAACTAAAAACTGAGTTCCAGTCAGACAAGTGCAAGACTGTTTAAAAGTTCCGCTGCATACATTCGTACTCTAATTTTGGGACCAACATAAGTCTATCTGTTGTCGTTTACATTAGATTATCGTGAGTCCGTACTTGTTTATTTCCTGTATATTGTTTTCGCCGCTAATCATCTTTCGTCGACTTCTATTTTCTGCGAAATTGGGATCTTGTGTTCTTGGGATAGAACCTCAACATTTATATTAATATAATAGATATATTAATATATTTTATCTAAATATAATTCGCCAGCCATAATTTTCCACTTTTTCCCGCCCATCCCCCTCTTTGCATCTCCTTCAATCTCAGTTGCAGCGATCTCCCCTCTTTTTATCTTTTGTGTTGTGACTATTCAGTTACAAACAAGGTACTTTAATTATTATATCGAGTGAAAAGACACTGTTAAAAGGTGTTATTTATTTAAGTGAAACAAGTGGGTGGTTGATTGAATTTTTTTTTCAGATTCAAGAAATTTATTAAATTTCATGAGAAAAGGTCATAAGAAATTAGATTTTTATGTTGTTTAATTTAGGTATTTTTATGAAAAATTTGGTGGGATTCAATTACAACCAATATCGAATCTCGTAGTTCTGTTTGGGTCAAATTTTAAGTATTCATTGTGATGATTCGTTTTCATATTTTACAATCGATTTTTTTTTTTTTAATAATATGTTATTTAAATTTACACGTACAAATATTCTCATTAATAATCAAAGTTATGATCTCTTGAAGCCGCGTACATTAGGAGTATTCCCATGTAACGCAACCCTATGAAAATAAAAGTAAAGAAATAAGTTAAACCAAATATCACGTGCCTCTCTTACATATATGATATGTAACCGATAGCAATTAATTGTACCAACATTTACACTACTCTTCATAAATAAAACAAAACGCGAAGCTTCGCGGAAAATTCCTCCCTTGTTTTTTCTCTCCCTACATAATATTTACGAACGGTATTTATATAAATTTCCATGTGTAAATTTTTTTGAATAAAATTCAAACAAAAAATAATGACTTTATTTAGTTTGACTACTCTAAAAATTGTATTGATTGAATTGAAATAATGGTCTGTAAATCTTGACCAAATTTATCTCAATTTAATAATCAAGAATTTGGGAAAATTGGAAAATCAAATATACTCATACTTCATAAATTGTATATATATATATATATATATATATATTAAAAGGGTAAATACATAAATATATTGATCTATATAAACTCCACGAAATATCCATATCCCACACATTCAAAGTGACACATTCTCATATTTTTCTTCTTTAGAATAAAATAATCCTACGAAAAAAGTTGAAAACAACTTGATCCCTGCCAGATTTGCATGAGTAGCGGCGCGTATTCGGGCAAAACCAAAAACCCATTAACAAACAACGCTAAAATCCAGAAAATCTAGGGAAATTAGCTTCGAGTTGGCCGAGAAAAATGGCGTCGCACGAAGCTTGGTTGTTGGAGAACGGGAATAACATCAAGTTCTTGAGCAAGGAGATGAGAAACGGCCGTACGGCCCACAATGTATCGTCGTCCTCGCTCCGGAAAAAATCGGATCTTTCCCTGATTTCGGGCATTCGGGCCGGGTTTCTGAGGGATTTTCTGGGCAATTTGCAGGAGGTGTTGCTGGGCACCAAGCTTTCGGTTTTCTTCCTGGCTATCCCTTTTGCCATTGCCGCTAAGTATGGTCGCTTTGGAAGTGTAAGTGTGTTTAATTTTCTGAATGGGATTGAATTAGTGTGAGCCTTCATTTCTGGAGGGACAAAAAAACAGGTTGGCATTTATGATTATTTATTGAATTGGTTGCAGAAATATTAACTGATTGTGTGTTTGGTGAGCAGACTTGGGTTTTTGCTTTGAGTTGTCTGGGACTCATTCCTCTGGCAGAGAGAGTCAGTTTTTTGACAGAGTTAAGGATGTTGCAATTATACTTCTTCTATTGATTTTTGCATGAACTATTTTATCTAAATTTTATGCATATATATGTGCAGGCAAATTGCTCTCTTCACAGGGCCTACAGGTGATTCATTTCTAAATATATATGTCCTTATACTATGAGAATTAACTCATTTTGCTTATATTTTATGTATATTTTCGAATGGTCCCATATATATATTAAAATATTCTTTGATTTTGTTTTGATATGTGTTCGAAATTTTGTGGTTTTTTTTTTTGTTGTTGCAGCTGGTGGGCTTCTGAATGCAACATGTGGAAATGCAACAGAGCTTATCATAGCCATTTTTGCCTTGATTCATGACAAAGTAGATGTTGTGAAATACTCCCTTTTGGGCTCCATTCTCTCCAATCTCCTTTTAGTGCTTGGCTCCTCTCTTCTTTGTGCTGGCATTGCCAACTTGTCTAAAGAGCAGAAGTTTGAAAGGGTAAGTATTTTAAAATGTTGAAAGATTGGCTTATTATTTTCTTAATCTAAGATTGGATTGAGAATTTTGAGTTGATTCTTGAATCTATAGTTTTCCTTTTTTTTTTTTTTGTTGTTATAAGTTATATTTTTGTATTTGTTAGTTTGGCTACAAATATGGAGAATCATTAATACTGAATCTTGTTGGAACATTCGGACAGAAACAAGCGGACGTGAATTCTCTACTTTTGTTGTTGGGATTGGTGTGCCATATTCTTCCTTTGATGTTCAAGTATGCCAGAATCTCCGACCCGGCTGCCGCCACACTCGCCTTGTCGAGGGCTAGTAGCATTGTGATGCTTATAGCCTACATTGCTTATCTCGCGTTCCAGCTTTTCACTCACAGGCAAATCTTCCAACCACCTAAGGTCAGCTCGCTAGTCTAGTATTTCATTTCATCAATACATTGAGCGCGTAGATTCATTGTTTATCGAAATGCTTCAGGACGAAGGCACGGAGGATGACACGGTTGAATCGGAGGAAACACCGGTGATTGGGTGGTGCAGTGCCATTATGTGGTTAGTTTTCATGACTGCCGTAGTAGCTCTGCTGTCCGAATACGTTGTCGACACAATCGAAGTAAGTGTGCTAACTTTGTAGTTGAATCATTAGATGTGGAAGATAATTTTTTGATGAAATATTTGGAATTTTGCAAAATTGTAGTCTATAAATGTTGCATTACTCAGTTATTTTCAAAGTTGCAGAATTTGCTTGATCGCGTTAGATGGCCACCTAATCCTTGAATTATTTTTCTTTAGCAATAGAATTCTTAAACAAACATATTAAGTAAAAGCATGAGTTACATTTGGAGAATTTATCCCAATTCACATTTTTATGTTTCTACATTGTTTTATTTATTTATTTATTTTTTTTTTTTGAAAAATTGAAAGTGGCAAACTGTGTGATTCTGAGACATAAGGAAAAACAGACTAATCTTCAAGTAAATTATGTGGCTTTTGGCACAGCATGAGACAGGCTAGCTCGATTTCTACAACACTAATTACGATTTGTTCGATTTGTGGCAGGCTGCATCAAATTCATGGGGCTTGTCTGTTGGCTTTACTAGTATAATTCTACTACCAATTGTGGGAAATGCAGTCGAACACGCAGGGGCTATTATCTTTGCATTCAGGAACAAACTGGTGAGCATTCTTCAAAGAAAATATAAAATCTTGCACTTCTCTCTCTCTCTCTCTCTCAAAATTTTATCTATTAAGTTTGTTAATTTTTATGTTGCAGGATATAACATTAGGTGTTGCTCTGGGTTCAGCAACTCAAATCTCAATGTTTGTGGTATGATTAGACCTTCACAATTAGTTTTACCTTGAATATGAGTATTTCAACTATAATAATTATGAATTTCTCGAAATATCAGGTTCCTTTAAGCGTGATAATTTCGTGGATAATTGGCGTAAAAATGGATCTTGATTTCAGTCTTCTGGAAACTATCGCCCTCACCCTGTCGATCCTCTTAACAGCATTCACGTTACAGGTATTCGACTGAACTCAACTCAAGCCGGGTTTTTGACCCGGTCCTTTCAATTTCTTTAGATATCTGCAACTCCTAACACCGCCTCTCCCGATAATTCGTTGCGTGGAATTTTTTTTTTTTTTTTGTCAGGATGGAACCTCTCATTACTTGAAGGGGCTGGTGCTTCTTCTATGCTACCTGGTTTTCGGGGCATGCTTTTTCGTGTTTAGGGCGCCACTTGGTAAGCATTTTAACCCTAAATTGTGCAAAAATTGGAACCTCTACTCTCATTTTGTCACATTCGTTCATACTAAACTTTTTAATACTATGAAATTCTCAGTACCCAAAAGATGAATTTTCAATCCGAAAGATCCCAAAATTATTAATGTGATATTGAGGTCCTTCATAGAGAATGCTATAGTTTCTGGGATCCTAAGTTTTGGGGTATTTCAGGTCTTAGATTGAATAATTCATCCGAATTATTGAGGGGAAGGAATAATGTAGTATAGATGATGTAACACAATGATCGAGATTTATTTGCGCGAATATTCCATAATTGTGAATCAAAATCCAACCTTGAATGATGATTCAATTGCAGGGCCCAACAACTATGGATTTGATGCCTCACGAGATGAAGAAATGATGAAATTTTGAACAAGGCATAAACGTTGAAATAGAAAATAGTATGATGGAGATGAGCTCTGCTTACTGTGTATCAGTGGGATCCATTCGCCAGGAATGTCTTTTTGCTAGTTTTTTATTTTATTTTATTTTTTAATTTGGGAGGCAAGATTTGTAAATACTTTGCCAATAATGTAATTGTCAATTTTCATGTCTAATAATGTGATGTTGCGTTGCGTATGGGCGATTGCTTACACGTTTCGACACGATTAATATCTTACTATACACGTGATGTGTATTAATACAAAAAGGAAAGGAAGTAGGCTAGTTTATGCTATAACATTTTTATGTTTTATAAGTTATCGTTTTGAGTTTTAATAGAGATATTTAAATTAATAATTTTATATATAAATATATTGAGTGGTGATTCTATCACAAATTCTTTTTAGATATGAGAACGAGAATAAATCTTATCTTTTAATTTGATAAAATAAGTGGTTCTGATTTTATATCTCTATTTATTTTATTACTTAATTTATCAATTAATTTTATGTATTAAGGGTTTTTTAGTATTTTTTTATTTCATAATTAGATTCTTTGCAAAGTAATTTTTCACATAATATGGAACGTGTGATCGATCAAATACTCTTCATGTTGAAAGGCATATATTCATCTCCAGAATTCACGCAATTCATATTTCACGAATTTTTCATCCAATTATGTTCTTTTTTCTCATTTTTTTGGAAGTTGCTGCGAGAGTTTGCTTGTTCGGTGTTCATCTCCACAGCAGTGGAAGGGCCGCAGCGGTTGGCGCACGGCGTTTGGTTGTGGATCCCTGGGGTGTCCGATGGTGGCAGCGTCTGGTCGCGGGAGAAAGGCAGCTAGGGTTTGTAGGCTGGAGAAGATGGAGATGCAAGCTAGGGTTAATTTCTCATGAATATGTTGATTTTGTTGCACTACGAACCAGGACGGTTGATTTCTCATGAATGTGTTGGACGACGTTGTGGTTTACGCCAATGCGTTCAGCGGAGAATCGTTGCACCTTACATCAGCAAAGTACTCAGACTTCCTTTCATCGTCGTCTTTTTTATCGATGTTTTTTTTCTTGATTGTTTGCTTGTGTTTCACAGTCACAATTTAGAAAATTGAAGTTTGATTGGTTGAGTTGAAAGGATTTTCATAAATAATGTATATTTATAGATGTGAAGTGCAGCTCGGATCCATTTGCAATTGCTAGATTTGAATATGTAAGTGTTGGTCCCCGATCAGAGTGTTTTGTATGTAGCAGAAGTATTAATTTAATCTTGCACTTATCTTGCTAAGGTCTCGACTTAGCAAGGGTTTATCAAATGTGTTTTAGCTCGAATAATCGTTAATTCCAATATTGCAGTTTATACTTCAACACTTGATGTGTTGAGTTTCAAATATGTATGCGCAGAATAAAACAATATAAAGCAGTAAAGAACACAAGGATTTTATAGTGGTTTGAACAATTGTTCTACGTCCACTCTTCAGTCCTCCGACTGAAAATTCACTAGAAGAATGAGCACAAGGTCAGGCCTGATCCCTAACATTGAGCAGCTCCTCCGTCTGGTCAGCGCGCACCTTCAAGCACATCGATCTCTAATCTTCAACCGGTGTCGCTCCATAGAGTGAAGACAAACCTCCATTCTCCTTGGACGTTGACTGCTGGGAGTTTTATAATTCTTCCCGGAACCTATCCTTGTGTTCGCGTTGCCCGTTAGAATCACGTTTGCACGACAATCGTGACTGCTAGTCTCTTTCCAGAATAGAAAGAATACCATAATAACCTTGGAAGCTTAACTTCGCAGGTTTCGAGCTTTAGAGATAAAAGCTTATGCAAAGCTTCAGTTCAGAATTTAGCTCGAGTGTGTTCGCGTATTATGGAGAATGTGTTTGTTCTCTTTTCGTTATCTCTGAGTGTAGAATTTTGCGAACCTCTGAATCAATTAAGGATGACACCTTTTTATAGGTGAGGATTCAAACGGTTGTTTGAATCCTATCCGTTAGACTCAAAGGCATTGCTAGCCTATCTGCGTTCTTCCTTTTTCTGCAGTGGAAGAGACTCTTCATGTCTCCTCACCTCTGATTGGCATAACATCTATCTGTAGTCGTCTCTGTCAGAACGGATATTTTGGTGTAGCTCTAAAACCTCCTTTGTGCATCATGATTATTCTATCTTCTGATTGGTTGAGTTTCCTTGAGATTTATGATCCGTCTGATTCACGACTTCATAATTTCTCTTGATTGTTGTTTGTAGTTTGCTGGCCGCTGGCGTGCGTCGGGTATCTCAGCAGTTTGAGATAAGACCTTCGGATTCTGCTGGAGTTATCCCTTTAGCATTCTTGTAATGTTCCTCCGCTTTGCTGGCTGTTGGTCCCAGATCAGAGTACGTATGATGTGCAGCGAAAGTATAAAGACAGTTATTCGCACTCTTAAAACGCTGACATCTCAGTTTAGAAACGACAGTTTTGATTGGCCAGCAGGTTAGGTTACCGATTAACAGTTATGAACAGTCAACAGTTATACACTTCAACACTTTTTAGACAAGTGTTGAAGGTTTCAAAGCACAATTGTAAACTGTATGATGCGTAAGTAAGTAAACTGTAAATGACGCAGGATATTTATAGTGATTCGGAGCCTTAAGTCCTACGTCAACTCTTCGGAAATTAATCCGATAATTCACTAAGTAATGAAGATACAATCCTCACGATCTATAGCCAAATGTTGTAGAAGCCACCGTTCATAGCAGAATAGATCACTCGCCCAGGCAATTGTTCTTCACTCCTTCTTCAGTTCCTTGAAGCCAGGTACCACCTCGAAGTCTCCTCAGAACTAGTAGTCATCGAATATGGATTGAGGACAAACCTCCCTTCTCCTTCTCCAGTGGGTGGATGGTTCAGTTCTTCCCAGAACGTATGTTGGTTGGCATTTGCCCGTGATAACCTTCTTTTCCTTTAAAAACAAAGTTGTTGTGTTGTCACTTGAAAAGTAAGAGCACCAAGAGAGTAGATTAAGTCGTAGAACTTAATCCTCGTGTACACAAGGTTACACGGAGAATCTCGGAAGATTCCTTAAGCAATAATGCCTCGTGTTCAATAAATGAGCCATAAATATAATGTCGTTCGATTGAGAGCTTTCAATGTGTTAGAGTTTTAAATTCGGCAGAGTGAAGGCTTAGTTTTCAGACGTTCGATCGTTCTTGTTGTCTCTGATCTTCCAGCTATTTATAGTTGGAGATTTGAAAAATAGCCGGTAGAGACAATTTGAAGGATGTCCAATCAAAGTCCATCATTCTCTGTAAAGTAGACCTGCTCCTCTGCCTTTTTTGAACCACTGCGATGCTTTTTGCAGGGCAGTTTGTACTTGATGTGTCAGACGCTGGACAACATTGTACGCCAGTCATAACTGAGTATTTTTTGTCTCTTATCATTGGCTTCTTTAATGTTCATTTATGACTGTTCGACATCTTGCTGTTCTCGAATTCCTTTGACGTGAAACTGTCTTAACCTAAAACTGTGAGCGATTCTCAACAGTTTCCTTATGAAAAATTGTGTCTACATTTTTCTTTGATATGCAATCCTCGACAGTTGAAATACTGTCTCCGTAGTTTTCTGCGTCCGTTACTCTGGTCAGTTTTTCTCGTTCTTTATCCTTGAGAGTTTTCTCGTCTGGACGACTTCTTTTTCAAAAAATGTTCCACAGTTTTTGATAGTTCTCTTCTCCTAAACTATTACAACTCGATTATCCTATACAATGATTACATGAGGTAATAACTCTAAGGCCTAGTCTTTGGTACTCAGTTTTGACACATCAAAACATCAATTTCAAGGCGGGATTTCTACATCAACACCTAACACTGGCTATTAGGAATAATGTTAGACCCCTCTACTGTAAACCAATTCATTATCATAGCTTGATATGATTTGGTGGATCAAAGCTATGGCAACTAAGTATTGAGTCAATTGTAAAAAGTCATGTATAGGAATTCATACTCGAGTTGTAATTGTTTAGGAAAAAGAAAGATGCAAGTTTGCTGAAGAAATCAGCAAACTCATCCAATTGCTGAAGACTGCTAAAGATCAGAACGACCAGCAATGCGGAGGAAGCAATGAAGAATGCTAAAGAAGGAGTTCTAGCAATCTGCAAAGGCATCTGATGCATAATAACAGTCAACAGACGACAGTCAACAATCAGCAATCAAAAAAAGATTATAAAGCCAATATCAGACGGATTACAAGTTACGAGAAGAACCAACCATGGAATAATCATCATGAAGAAAAAGGGGTTCAGACCTACAAAGGATCCGTTCTGACAAGAAACGACTAAAGATAGATGCTACGCCAATCAGAGACGAAGGGACTTGAAGAGTCTTTGTCCACCGCAGAAAAAGGAAGCATGCAGATACGCGAGCTTTCCCCTTGAGCCTAACGGATAAGATTCAAACCGCTGTTTGAATCTTCACCTATAAACAGGTGTCATCCTTATTTGATTCAAAGGTTCGCAACTTTGTACATACAGAGATAACAAAAGAGATCAAACTTATTCTCTCTATCACGCGAACTCATCCGAGCTAAGTTCTTAATTGAATCTTTTTGCAAGCTTTCATAATAGAAGCTCGAAGACCTGTGAAGATTCATCTTTAAAGGTAACATTGGGATTCTCTCTACTCCAGAAAGAATCTAGCAGTCACTATTGTGGTGCAAGAGTGATTCATACGGGCTACGCCAACACAAGGATAGGTTCCGGGAAGAACTATAAAACTCCCAGTAGTCGACGTCCGAGGAGAGGGAGGTTTGTCCTCACTCTAAGGAGCGACACCGGTTGAAGATTGGAGATCGAGGTGCTTGAAGGTACGCGCTGACCAGACGGAGGAGCTGCTTAACGTTAGAGATCAGGCCTGACCTTGTACTCATTCTTCTAGTGAATTTTTCAGTCAGAGGACTGGAGAGTGGACGTAGAACAATTGTTCGAACCACTATAAAAATCCTTGTGTCATTTACTGATTTGCTACGCTATTTTATTTGTTGGTTAAATCATTTGAAACTCAACACACCAAGTGTTGTAGTATAAACTACAATCAACCTAACGAATATACGAGCTAAAAAATTTATATAAAAACTTGCTAAGTCGAGGCCTTAGCAGGACACGTGCAAGATAAACATTAATTCTTCTGATGCATATATATCATAACTCTGATCGGGGATCAACACTGGCCCTTTCTTCTTTTCACAATCTTCAGCAATTTATCAAGTCTACTGAATCCTTCAGCATTCTTGATTCTTTTTCCTATCTATAACAACTCGAGTATGAATTTCTATACAAGACTTTTACAATTGACTCGATACTCAGTTGTTAGGGCTTTGATGCACCAAAACATATCCTCCTAAGACTATGAATCAATTACAATTGAAGGGATTTTTATAATATCTAACAATATTCTTAACAGCAAGTTACATTATTTAAGCCTGTAAATATACATTATATGTACCCGTACATTTGCAGTATTTCATGTATTGATGTTTGTAGAATATAGTTGTTTATTTTTCTTTTGTAAATTGCATTATTCAAGCCTGTAAATTTGAATCAAATATGTCTGTAAATTGGCATCAAATACGCTTGTAAAGTTGCATTATTTCATGTATTGATTGAGATTTTACAATATAGTTGTATAGCTTTCAGATGTAAGTAATATTATTTAAGCATATAAATATGCACGACATATGTTGTACAGTTGCAGCATTTCATGGATTCATTGACAATCTTAAAGCAAAGTTGTTTATTTTTTAGATGTAAGTTGCATTATATAAACATGTAAATATGCATTATATACGCCTGTACAGTTGCATTATCTTTCAATGAATAATTGAGATTTTTAGAAATCTTTTATTTTTCTGAAGTAAGTTGTATCATATAAGCCTGTAAATATGCATTATATAAGCCTGCAAATTTGCACTACATTCGTTTCACGAAGTGTTTGAGAATATAATTACTTTTACTATTATGAATAATGCAATATTTATATTCTATATACTACAATCCGATGGAAAAGATAATGCATTTGTAAATTGTCAAATTGTTTTTTTTTTTTACGGTTGCGGTATGTTTCATGGAATGATTAAAGATTTTATAGCATAATTACATTTAAAATACGGATAATGCAATTATCTCTTGTTAAATTGATTTCTTTAAAATTCGAATCCCTAAAACTGATAAAAAGTATAAAATAATTAATTTAGAAAAATATCATTAAAATTCGAAATTAATAAAAATAGCGATAATAAAGTATAAAATTAGGAATTTTTCTAGATATTATGAGTGTGAAAAATGATAAAAATAATTAATTCAGGAAAATATTCATTAAAATTCAAAATCCCAAAAAAGTAGGGATAATAGAGCATAAAATTAGGAATTTTCCTATTTTGTAGATTTAATGGATATGAAAAATGACAAATTTACCCTGTTAATGCAACTTTTTTTTGCCTAGTCAATGCACAAAATATTTTAGGATAAAAAAACATCATATCCGTTAATTTCCTAATTTGATGGCCCAGATTCATTCTCATCTCCTATCTAAGAGGTCACTTGTGACTTTAACGCACCCCTATATATATATATAGGGAGTCCATCTCATACTAAAAGTTGATTTGTACTAAATTGGACTGAATCTACATCATTCACCTAAAAAAACAATGGTTGAAATTAAAACATTTTTTTTTCAGATTTTATGTTTATTTGCTTTATAAATCATGCTTAATCGAATTAAGCATGATTTGTAAAATAATTAAGCACGAATGAAAATTATGCTTAATTTTTTAATTTTTGATGCTTTAATCTCAACCATTGATGCTATCAATCTAATGGTTGAGATTCATTCCTATTTAGCACAAACTTTAATTTTAGCACTTGATCATAACTCTCTCTCTCTCTCTCTCTCTACCTATATATATATATATATATATATATATATATAGGGGTGCATTCAAGGCTAAATATGTATCCATGAATGAACAGAGACCAAAATCCAACCCTTGATTCCAAAAATAGATGTCCCTGATTTTCTGTTGCCATTTATCATTGTCGATAGCTTCTTCTATCATTAAAAGGGCAAATTAGTCCTAAACGGAAAAAAATTGAAATGAAATTAAATCTACATGCTGATTTTTCGGATTCAGTTACCAAAACAAATCCCCACGATTTTTTCCATTATTATGTTATAAATTGGAAAGAGAAATAAGATCATGTTGCATATTTTTGGGGTGCAATTTCAACTTCCACTAATATATTATCTTTAAATACATAAACAACTTTAATTATTTGTACAATGATATTGAATAAAGATAACAATGATCTTGGAATTGTATTAAAAATTAATTAATATTAAACCGACAAATTTTGATAAAATGATATTGAATACAAGTAACAATGATAACGTCGACAACGTACAATGATATTTAATAAAGATAACAATGATCTTAAATGTGTATTAAAATTCAATTAAGATTAACCGATAATTTTGATATAATGATATTGACTACATGTAACAATGATAATGTCAACAACGTACGATGCTACATATCAACTGAGTTTACACAATGTAGAAAACAATGACGCATTTATTAAAAAATAATGACTCACATTTAAAATAACAATGATCTGGATCCTGAATATGTGGATTCCAATGAAGAATGTAAGGATCAGTAAAATAAAAAACCAAAAATTATATTGTCGGTATTTCCGACGATCATGTGGCAGCTCTTAAAGAAAATATCACATTCCACTATAATTTATTCCGCCGCTTAGGAGAGACGTTACAGAACCTATGAGAGAGTGAATAATTACTCTCACTTTCACATCATCAATTGTCATTCTAACCCAATCACAATATTTTTGCAAAGTTTATCAATAATTACTCAACCACCCAACCAAACTATAAATAAAATCCTCTTATTAGGTTTTATTTAATTTTATTTTTAAAATAAAAATATAACTTGTAATTTAATTTAAAAATATATAAATTATAAAATGACTAGTAAAATAAATTTGACATAGAATACATAAGAAATATAACTACTAAAAAATAAAATTATATTACATAAAATATTTTAGATCAACACACTAAAGAGGGGTACATTACATGACGTTACAAAATAGAGGTACAAATTAGTTAAATAATTTGATAGAAATTTTAGATTGAAATCATCATGGAACTAAAATACAAGTTAAATATCCCTTTTGAAACCAATTAAAAATTTAGAACTAATTTAATATATGTAATTTATATATTTTAGTAACCTCTTAAAAAATTAATCTATTTTAAATTATGTAAATATAAAATTTAGAAATAAAGAATATATGTATAAAAATTAGTCTCTAATTTTTAGAGAATAAAAAATTATGAATTTTGGTATAATTTTTATTTTTTTATGTATTTATATAAAAAATATATTCATTTTATTGTTACATTATGTATAATTAATAAACTTATAGGAGGATGACAAATGTCACTAAGTTATTGGCTAATAAATAAAAAATTGAGAAATAAATGTAAATAGGGCCCGCAACCTTTTATGTTGTTTTGATTGTTAGTCCACTTTGGAGAAAGAAAGAAAGACAATTTTTTTTTATTTAAATTGTTGATGTGGGAGGCAATCACTCACAACTACCGTGGTAGCTGATAAAACTAATCTAAGTTTACTCATGCTTAATCATTTTATATGTTATGTTTTACTAGTTACTATATAATGCTTTTTTATTATATTTATTTGTGTTTTGATATGCTTTAGATAATATTATAATTGTTATGTTGGATTAGTAAAAATATTATGTTTGATTGGTTAACATATTATGTCTCATATGTATTATTATTTGTATTATAATACTTATTATGCTTGATTAATTAATATATTATGTTTAATGAATTAATTTATTATTTTTTCATCAGTGTTATTATTATGAAAAAAAAAAACTGAAGAATGATTTAAAATTTAATGTGGATGTGAATAAATAAATGAATATTGGGCATGCATTGGGGTTTTAATATGAAATTGTAATTTACTTTATTATCCTTGAGTTTCGCTAAACATATGGGATTTTCAATATTCAGCAGATCGTGCGTCAAGAATCTTGACGGATATATCCTTTTATTCCTACAAAAGTGATGCACGTTTTGATGTATTGTTTTATAATAAATATGGAAGAAAAATAATTAGCCTTAGATTTCATCAAAATGGAAGGACGAAATATTTTCTTATTTAGCACATAGGAGTTTTTAGTATGGGAACTGCTATTAGTGAAAATATATATGCATAAATGTAAACCGGGTATAGGCCGTAGCCTTACAGCAGCACAGGGGCATACCCCAGAGAGATACAAACAGAACCGAGGTTCACCAACAGGGCGACCATCGGAACAATGAATCTGTAAAGGGCCACCTAATACAAATACACAGGGCATACCCCGGGCAAGGAGGATGATACCTTGGCACACTATAAGGTGACCAGCCTAATAGTGAACCTGAGCATCAATCCTGCCAAAACCAAGTCCAAAACCAACCAAAAATCATAACAACTCAAAACCGATAGTAGTCCTAGGTCCGAAGGAGGGACGCCATCCTAACTAGGTCAGCACGACGTCCCCCTTCATCATACCCAAGACCAAGTGATGTGAGCGTCCTGACTAGGTCAGTCCACCCACACCACACTATCGTCACAAGTCACCGAACACCAGCAAAGTCACAACCAACACTAATGGGTATTCCAGTCAAGATGGGCAACAACCTCATCTATCGGGAACACCGAGTATAATATACGAAAAACATCCTCCTTAATGCCCTTCACAACTGCAGCAGCATCAAAGGGAGCACCTTGAAACACTTTCTTGTTCCTTGCATGCCAAATGTGGTTCGCTGTGGCTGCCAAAGCAAGATATCGGGCTCTCTTCAAGACTTTAGACCAGCTCCTCTCCCGCAGACACCACTTGAGAGCAGCTTCCACAGTCGAGGTCCTATGCTTCAGTCCAAGCCACTCCCGCACATCCCTCCAAACCCGTGAGGTTTCCTTGCATTCAAAAAAGAGATGCTTAGCGGTTTCATTAACAGAGTCACACAGCTTACAGACCAAAGGAACATCATCACTCAAAAAGCACATGCGATCCCTAGTCTTAAGCCTGCCATGCAATATAAACCAAAGGGTAACAGAAAATCTAGGAGGGATAGGAGACTTCCATATGTTCTTGTGCCAGAAACGCCGAGTTCCCTTCGTCCTCCAAAATTCATATGCACCGGTCACCCCCTTGTGAGCAAACATCCTTCCGAGTAGGATGCCCGCACTATCCGCGTCCCCTGAAGCAGCCTGCAAAAGAGAATCACGAAGAGCAAAAATATTCTTCAAGAAAACAGAGTCTCGAGAGTTAATAGAAAAGGTCCAGAGATCACCGCCCCTCAAGTACTCCGAATGAATCCAGCGAATCCACAACGAGTCGGACTTCTGATGTATGTTCCAAAGCTCCGAATGAAAGGGAAGGAAGGCTCCGAATGAAAGGGAAGGAAGGATAAGACATTTCTTGTTCTTACCTTTGAATATGATGTTTTTCTTTATACTTAGTTATATTATATGATTAGAAATGCTCAAATGTCATCCTTAGAAATTTGTTATTGTACTCATAGGTTGATGTAATTATACAATATTGATGGTGGAGTTTGTTTAAATTATTCTTAATATCTTAAATGTATTATCACATTATTAAATATATTGATACATGGCGGAAGACATGTGAATGTTTCTGGATCATATGATGGATGAGAGTGTAAAAATTGTTTTTCTACTCAAAAGGAATGTAGTTGTGAAATTTTATCACTAGTGTTATTAGTTCTCACTGTAAATAGGTGTGGACTTGGTTTTGGGCTTTTATTTGCCAGGCCTTGTTAATTCGAGCCCAGCTTCTTGGTTATGTTTATGGACGGGATGTTGGTTCAGGTATTCCGGTTCGGGTAAGCAGTTGGGACGGTTATTTCCTAAACCTACTATAAATACTTGGTGACCCGGTTTCTCTCCCATATAGTGCGAAACCCTAACCCTAGTATTCTGCCTCTCTCTCTCTCTCTCTCTCTCTCTCTCTCTCTCTAGTTAAAACGCTCTCCCTTCTCTCTAGAACTCCGGTGATCTGAGTGAGGATTCCGATTAGTCTTTTAGTGTTTGAGAGCCCCGAACCCTTAACCTTCCCTATGCTTCTCCTGTTTGGCCGGAGGATGGCAGGAACTCACAGAGGTGAGTTCTGAGCCTTCATATCAAGTCCCTTCGTGTTCAAGGCAAGGCGAGGGTACGCTGATCCAGATATCCAAGATAGAGGCTGCTCTAGAGGAGGTCCAAGCTTGAAGGTCGGGTCAAGATCCGATCAAGGAATCCTAGTCCAATCAGGACTAGGTCGGAGTCCGGGAGTAACAGGCCGGAACGGGTCGCACAGCTCTGATACCCAAGAGTGGTATTAGAACCAAGTTGTTGCGGACCCGCATGCCTGCTCTCGTCGAACTCGCATTGTCAGTGCCCCAGGGCACGCGAGGTAAGTCGGGTGTGCCCTCATACAGGGCCCCCGCTCGGGTATAAGATTCGTTCTACCCTACCCCCTCTTCGTATTGTGTCTGTCTAGAAAATCTTGGTAGGTTTTTCCCTCTTCTTGAATCTCTTAAGGTTTCCTTAGGGTTCAGTAGATTGGTCCGGACAACCGCCATTTACTGAACATCCATCTTACTGGACCGGATAACCACAGTAAGTTTGGATCATTTTCTTGTGTGTTTTACTAAGTGTTTACTTGCATTCTAGGGTTAGATCCTGCGTTCTTTCGCTTATTCCACTGCAATCTATGCTTCTGTGCCTAGATAACTCACTTGGTGTTGTGCTCTGTGCTGAATACTTTGTTAACTGCCTTGCTATGTTGCATTTATTATTCTGATTCTGTAAAAACTCTGCAATTTTTTACCCCTGGTTGTCTGTCAGCCTTTGTATATTCTTGAAACCTTGTTTCCTGTCATACCTGTGTAAATATCTTGCTTGTTTTGCCAAAACTTTTAAAATATGGCTTCTGGCTTGTCTTCTCATAGTATGACCCCTTTTATTGGTAAATCTGATTTTACAATTTGGAAATAGAAAATTGAATGTCTAATGATTGAACAAAAGGTCCTAAAGGCCATAACTGCTGAGTATTTAGATACTGATACTCCTGGAAAATGAACTAAAATGGATGAACTTGCTCGCTCCATAATCATTCTGAATCTGTCTGACTCTGTGCTTAGAAAGATTGGCAAGATTAAAACTGCTAAGGAATTGTGGGATAAGTTAGAGTCCTTATTCACTAAAACCTCCTAACCCAGTAAGATGTATCTACTAGAAACCTTCTTTAGGTTTAAATTAGACCTAAATAAAGGCATTGATGAGCACCTAGATGTCTTTGATAAACTGATTCAGGATATTAAGCTCACTGGACATGTGCATATAGATGAATATGCCCCTATAGCCCTATTAAATGTCATCCCTGATTCCTATAATGATGTTAAATCTGCCATTAAATGTGTAGGGACTCTGTGAACTTAGAAACTGTGATGAGTGGACTTAAGAGTAAAGAACAGGATTTTAAGAGGGGTAGAGCTAGGAATAGAGGCAGTAACAATGAAATCTTAAATGTTAGGGGCAGGTCTAGGACCAGAAATGATAGAAAAATATCTAATGACAACTATAACACTAGAGAAGGAAAGAAAAATCAATCTGATAATAGGAGTAAATCAAAATCTAGGTCCAGGGGAAGAAAATGCTATAATTGTGGTAAGTATGGCCACTACATTAGGCAGTGCTCTAAACCTAGGAGGGAAAGGGGTGAGAGTAGCAATTCCAATGTTAATGCAGCTAAAGGAGAGAATCTAGGTGATGTTTATATGCTTGTTGATTCTGATTGCATGAACTCTCTGCCCTCTGCTTATGCTTGTACCTGAAAATTTTGCTCTACTGATTGGATAGTTGACTCTGGTTGTACTTCCACATCTCTCCTCATAAACAACATTTTTCTAGTCTAAAACCTTAGGAAAATGGTTACATTCTATTAGCAGATGAAAAGAAATGCAAAGTAGAAGCAATATGCAATATTAAGCTAAAATTTGTTGATGGTTGTGCTTATACTTTGAAAAATGTTAGGTATGTGCCTGATTTGTGCTTCAACTTGCTTTTCTGTTCTGCTCTTCAGGATGATGGGTTAGAGGGTAGGTGGGGAAGGGGTATAATGAAGATAATGCAGGGCTCTTTAGTTATTTTTAAAGCTGAAAAGAGGAATAACTCGTATATATGCAGCACTGAACCTGATTCGTGTGTGAACAATGTGAATACCTCTGATCTTAGTGTGTCTGAATTGTGGCATAAAAGGTTATGTCACATGAGTAATAAAGGTTTATGAATTTTAAAGAAAGAACTCTTGTTTGGTTCTGATAATGTTGCTGCTTTAGACTTCTGAGAGAGTCACATTCCCTACACACACCCCCACCTAATTCCCCTAGAAGTTCCATTATACTTGAATACCTTCATGCAGATGTGTGGGGGCCTGCTAGTGAGCCTACGCGAGGTGGAAAAAGATACTTTCTCTCAGTTATAGATGACTTTTCTAGAAATCTTTGGGTTTTTCTTAATGAGTCACAAGTCTGATGTGTTCAATGTGCTTAAAAATTGGAAAACTCTAATAGAAAACCAAACAGGAAAGAGAATTAAAACCCTTAGAACAGATAATGGGTTAGAATTCTGTAACAATCAAATGGATGACTTATGTGAGGTTAGTGGCATAAGGAGACATAGGACTTTCCCATATTCCCCTCAGCAAAATGGAGTTGCTGAGAGGATGAATATTTAGAAAGAGTGAGATGTATGATGTCTATAAGTGGCTTGGATAAATCCTTCTGGGGTGAAGCTGTTATGATTGCTACTTACATAATAAATAGATCTCCCTCTGTCCCTCTAAGGGGTAAGTACCCTGAGTCTGTCTTTTATAGTAAACCTCTATATTTGTCCAATTTAAAATTATTTGGTTGTGCTGCCTACATTCACCAAAGGGGTGATAAGTTAGATTCCAGAGCTAGAAAGTGTGTTTTTCTAGGGTATCTTGAAGGCACAAAAGGATATAGGGTGTGGGATGTTAATGACTTAGACTATAAAGTAATAATCAGTAGGGATATAACCTTTAATGAGTCTGTTTCTCCCTGCTTATCTAGTTCTCTGCCTCCCACTATGCATGAGGGTATTTCCAGTGAGGTGGAGCCTCCTAAACTAGACAATAATGACACTCAAGGGGAAGAGGAGTTAAATCAACATAATGTTGAGTGTCCATCTTCTGAAAATGTTGATAACTTTGATTGTCATGATTGTACTGATCAAGGTGGAGTGCCTAACTCTAATTCTAAATCTGAATCCAAGCATGATAACAACTTGCTTGATTACAAACTTGTTAGAGATAGATCTAAGAGGCAGGTTACTAGCAAAAGGAAATTTGATGAATATGATCTTACCATGCGTGCTTTGAATGTTTTTGAGGAGTTAGACGGTGATGAACCAAAAACCTATAAGCAAGCCATGTAGTCCCCTAATTCTAAAATGTGGCAAACAGCTATGCAAGATGAAATTAATAGCCTTCATGAGAATATAACCTGGACCCTTGTTCCTAAATCTAGTAACTTTTTTGTTGTTGATTGTAAATGGATATACAAGGTTAAACATGATGGTAAATCTATTAGATATAAGGCCAGATTAGTTGCCAAGGGGTTTACCCAAAAAGAGGGTATAGACTATTCTAAAATATTTGCTCATGTTGTTAAATTTACCACTGTTAGGTTAATGCTCGCATTAGTTGCTCATTTTAATTGAGAACTTGTCCAAATGGATGTTACTACAACCTTTTTATATGGTGACTTGGATGTGTGCATTTATATGAAGCAACCTGAAGGTTTTTGTGATTTAAAACACCCTGATTATGTCTACTTATTGAAACAGGCCTTGTTTGGTTTGAAACAATCTCCTAGGCAGTGGAACATCAAATTTGATACAGTGATGAAGTCTTTAAATCTTGAAAGAAGTACACATGATCACTGCCTATACTTTAAAATGGAGAATAGCATGCCTACTTTCTTGCTTTTGTATGTAGATGATATGTTAATTATTAGTCTAAGCATGAACTTTGTGAAACATGTGCAAAATCATTTATGTAAGCATTTTAAAATGAAAGATTAGGCAATGCTAGGAGAATACTGGCATGGACATAGTCAGAGACAGACACAAGTCAATTTTGGTGTTAAATCAGCCTGCCTATGTTGCTAAAATCGTTGATAAGTTTGCAATGAATGCTGCTAAACCTGTCAATGTGCCCCTTGCATCTCATTTCTTCTTAAGAAAGGATCAATGTCCAAAAATTGATTCTGAAATAGATGAAATGAAACATGTTCCCTATACAAATGCTATTGGTTCTGTGGTTTAACTTATGGTGAGTACTAAACCAGATATAGCCTACTTTTGAGCTTGTTCAGTAGATACATGGCAAATCCAGGTAAACCTCACTGGGAAGCCCTTAAGTGTCTACTTAGATACTTAAAGCACACACAAAACACTAATTTGAGGTTTTCAAAGAATTCCAATGATGTTAACCTTGTTGGATATGTTAATTCTAACTATGCTAATGATAGAGATCATAGGAAATCTACTACTTCCTATGCGTTTACTTTGTGTGGACCATGTGTTAGTTGGAAATCTCAATTACAACCTGTTGTTGCTTTATCTACTGCTGAGTCTGAGTATATTGCAATGATAGATGCTTTTAAGGAATAAGGGTTTACTTTTTAAAATTAAATATTCAAACGTGAATCCAATTGTATACTCTGATTCACAATCTGCCATTCAATTATGTAGAAATCCTGTCTTTCATGATAGGACCAAGTAGGGTTGGCAATTCGTGCGTGTTGAGTCATTATCGTGTCGTGTCATTATCGTGTTTGAGCTTATCGAGTTTGTGTTGTGTTCGTGTTTGAGCTTAACAGGTTCTTGTCGTGTTCGTGCTCATTATTATCATGCGTGTTCATGTCGTATTATATTTTTTTAGTCCCAAGCTTGCAATTTTAGTAAGGTTAATTTTTATCGTGTCGGGTCATTTTCGTGTTTTGTCATTATCGTGTTTGAGCTTAACGGGTTCGTGTCGTGTTCATGTTTGAGCTTAATGGGTTCGTGCTCGCTTTTATCGTGCGTATTCGTGTTGTGTTATCGTGTCGTGTCAGAAATTGCCAGCCTCAGAACCAAGCATATAGATGTAAGGTTTCATTTCATTAGGGACATTGTAGAAAAAGACATTATCTCATTAAAGAAAATAGCATTTGATTTCAACCCAGCTGACATGGGTACAAAATGCTTGCCTTTTTAAAAGTTTATGTCCTGTGTAAACATCCTTTACTTTGAGCATGATTGATTTTAACCCTTATTGATGTTATTAATTCTGCATGCTCTGTTTTGCTTTTTGCTAACCTTTGTGTGTCTGAACTATGTGTGTTTCTGCTTGAGTTAATACGTTTTTAACTTCTAACTATGTGTTAAAATTGTTCTAAACGCATTTCTCTGTGTGTGGCTGCAGGTACTAATCTTCTGTGTCGGTGTACCTTTGCCTTGCCCATAAAGTCTTAGTGCATGAATTTCTAGTCAACTGGCGATGATGACAACCAATAAGTGATATGTTCCTGCAACCACGGCCAAGGTGGAGACTGTAAATAGGTGTGGCCTTGGTTTTGGGCTTTTAATTGCCAGGCCCTATTAATACGAGCCCACCTTCTTGGTTATGTTTATGAATTGGATGTGGTTCGAGTATTCCGGTTCGGGTAAGCGGTTGGGGTGGTTATTTCCTAAACCTACCATAAATACTTGGTGACCCAGTTTCTCTCCCGTATTGTGCGAAACCCTAACCCTAGTATTCCGCCGCTCTCTCACTCTCTCTAGTTGAAACACTCTCCCTTCTCTCTAAAACTCCGGTGACCTGAGTAAGGATTCCGGTGAGCCTTTGAGCGTTTGAGAGCCCCGAACCCTTAGCCTTCCCTATTCTTCTCCTGTTTGGCCAGAGGATGGCAGGAACTCATAGAGGTGAGTTCTGAGCCTTCATATCAAGTCCCTTCGTGTTCAAGGCAAGGCGAGGGTACGCTGATCCAGAGATCAAAGGCAGAGGCTGCTCCAGAGGAGGTCCAAGCTTGAAGGTCGGGTCAAGATCCGATCGAGGAATCCTAGTCCAATCAGGACTAGGTCGGAGTCCGGGAGTAATAGGCCGGAATGGGTAGCGCAGCTCTGATACCCAAGACTCTCTTATTTTAGCCTACTAAATCATTAAACCTTAGTAAAATATCATAAAGTATGCAAACTATCATAAACTATGCAAACTTAAGGACAAATTTTCATGCACCTTAAGTAAAATATATCATTATGTATATATAGGGGAGCAATTATATATACATAATTAACTTAATTCAAGTATATGCATATATTTTCAAAAATAATGCAAACTAATTATTTTTTCCTTTAAATACTCGAACAATCTTCAATTAGGCAAATTAAGGATATACATATTTCAATATTGAAATCTATGATGGGTTTTGTATACTGAAAGCATTTATTATAATGAGTATATAACGGATTATTTCTCCTATCTGTCAAACAAACTTACATGTATGTAACAATGACATCCTCTTGTCTCACCGATTGGGACGATCATACGACGTGTAATAGATCGCAGAAGATAGTATGATCACTTGACCTAGTGAGACATAAACCTGATCACAGCCGAGACAACGTATGAGGATACGTCTATCTGGATGGCTGCGGCATTATTGGAATAAGTAGTCTGTCTTGGTTACTTGAGATGCTGGTACGCAAGGGTGGCGTATTGATGAACCGTAGTGAGATGTATTCGACTGTCAGACATCAACGAATACAAGATCTCGTTCTTGATTGAGTCCAAACCCTAACGAAGGTTTAGGGGTTTGCACGGATTGACTGTTGCTTTGACTTCCCATGGTGGAGAGCCTAAGTAATGTGCTCGTATATCTGCATCTTGGGTAACAGCAGTTCGTGTAGTACTGCCTGAGACTGGGTTTAGGTAACCATATCCGAGTAATAGGATGGGGACATTCCCTGAGGAGCTCAATGACATTCATCGTGCTAAAGTCCTGCAGGCTGATTAAGTCAGGCACGAGTGATAAGGATTGAGTGGTACTACTCAGGAATAATAAGATATTAATTAATTGTAGATAGAGCTTGTCAGAAGCTCCGATTAATTAATGAATGTTCGGTAACCTTAAATATGAGGATTCTAAATTAAAGCAGCCCGTTCTCATAACGTGGTAATAAAGGGGTCGATCAGTATTAATTATGTGGTGAAAAAAATTAATATTAATTAATTAATTAATTGTGTCGTGGGTTGTGGACATGAGAATTAATTAATTTATAGGCTCACTTTATTATTTGCATTAGGTCCCAGGACTGGCCCAATTAAATATGTTGAATTGAGCCCAACAGCCCATTAGGGTTAAAACCCTAGGTCTATAAATAGACATCTCTCTCTCAGAAACCCTAGCCACCTTGAATACAATTCAAATCAGTGAAACTCTAGAGGTAGATAGAGAGTGGGCGACGACTAGTGCAAGAGGGAGGGGAATTTCGGTTCTAGCCTTGCACAACTACAGATCTGAGGAATCCTCACTAGTAGCAGATCTGAACAACATTGGGATACTGCCGTGAAGATCTGATCTGGAGAACGAAAATCTCTCTTCTTCTTTTTCCTTTATTTTCGATTAATCTAGAAATAGATTTCTAATTTCTCTTTCCGCAGATTTAATCGAATCGCGTGGTTAAATTAAAGTTGGATATTCAAACGCAAAAGATCTGATCAGTCTCTACGAAATAACGGCAATTATCCCTATTATCCACGAATTAAATTCATAGGAGCATGCTAGGTTTTTGTGAATTGGTATTGTGAACAATAACCATAAATCGGTCCGGTTCATTTGGATTTTGTGATTCGATTCACGATAAATCCCTACAATATATATATATATATATATATTAAAACAACAACGGTGTGTATAATTGTAAAATTACTGTTGTATTTATGATTTATTAATTAAACTATTAATTAAGCTTATTCATTATGAAGTGATAATATATTTACTCTCTAAGAAATTTAATTGTATTTTTAATGTATGAAAATGTAAAAAGAATATATTATAGATTTTATTTAAAATTTTCTTTTATAAATTATAAATTTAATATATATATATATATATATATATATTATTTTTTTAATTAAGATCTTCTGAAACTTTTCATTCAAACTATATGATTTTATTGCCACTATTTTAGGAAAATAATATAAATATTTATGAAAATAAATAATTATTTTACTTAAGTTATCTATCAGTTAATCTTATATTATTTGTTACATATTCTTATACGTAATTTTAATGCATCACACTTCAATATATGTATAGTATCAAGAAGACAAATAACATGAAACTGGTTATTATATATTGTTTAATGAGAGAAAGACAGGTTTCGAGAGCAGGTGTCATGCACTACCTACTAAAGAAAATCTTATTCGGGTCGTTGTAAAGTAAAACCAATTTATTTGATGTGTGGTAAATGTATTAAAACAACATAACACACTTTATTTTAGAACCGAAAGAAAACAAGAAATAATATTAATGCATTACACTTCAATATATGTATAGTTTCAAGAAGACAAATAACATGGATCTGGTTATTATGTATTGTTTAACGAGAGAAAGACAAATTTTGAGAGCATGTGTCAAGCACTACCTAGGAAGCTATAAATTAGGTATTTAGGTTTTATAGAAATAATATGTTGTCCACTCTGTGGAGAGCTTCTGTAAGCTATAACATATATTTTCATCTGTTTTAATAAATTTTTGTTTTGTTAATTATTTATTTATTTTATATTATTTATAATTTTAATTATATAAATTTAACTTATTTTATAAACTTAATTACAGGGTTCATCCACCCAATTAAAATATATAATATTATTGTGGCTCATGAAATTCAGAGTGGACAACATATCATACTCTTAGGTTTTAAATATAGATGATAGAAAAAAAATTAGAATTTTAAAAAAACTATTAATGCTTTCTTCTACCCATAGCCCATAGGGTTTGGGGTAGTTGTAATAGGCTCGCTTCTAGCTTTAATAAGAGAAGGTTTATTTGTAATGGACTCGCTTCTAAACTTTTACAAAAGAAGGTTTCTATTTTACTTCTTCTATCCCATTTTATTAGTCTCACTTGCCTTTTTTTCCGTCCTATTTATTAATCTTGTTTTCTAAAATAACAAATTTTTTCACACTCACTAATAAATTATTAATTCCACTACACTCACATACATTAATTTCTTTGCCATTTTCATTTGGGACTAATAATATAAGACGGAAGGAGTATTTATGTATTTATTTATTGTGAACGAATGTTTCTATCTTTTATTTGTATTCATTCATACGCACATTTTACTATGCTATTAGCCGCCAAATTAAACACTCGATCATTATTTCTTGTTGTATTACCTTTCTTCATAGTCTCTTTACTTTCATCATCAATTTTCTTTGTTTATTTTTATTTCTTGTTTTTCTACTAACTAATCTGATAGTTTTTTTTAACCTCAACAATTTGTATTATCTACTTAATATGTTAAATGAGGGTATTCTATATTAATATAATTTTGCCATTTTTCTTTTAAAAAATATTACATTAATATTAAATTTTTTTATTTGATATATGGATTTTTTATATTGTAATATACACACAAAAAAAGCAATTAGGAAAATTGACTTATTGTTTTTCCAATTTTTCTATACAAATACATATTTAGAAATTCAGTTAATTACTATTTTTCAAATGATTAAAGCATAATATTTGATGGACTATTTTTGCATATTTAGCGATTTTGTAGTTTTTGTGTTCGATATACATTTTTTTATTATTAATAGATTTATATGGATAGTTAATAGTACAATGTAGAGAATAATTTATATTAAAAATATAATAATATATAATATTGATAATTTAGAATTAAATATATTTTTGGTAATTATGAAAAATGTATACACATATATAATTAAGTTTATTATTGTTAGGAATTAATGTTAGTTCTTCATATATTAGTTTTGGTGTGTTGAACCAATGATAGAATAAGACAGTTCTAATAGATCTCGATAGAGTAATGTTGGTCCCAAAATCAGAGATATTTTGTATGCAGCGGAAGTTTTAATAAGATTTGCACTTCTGAAAAATGAAAGTCAGTTTTCAGATTTCTGTTTCAGAAACTCAGTTTAGCTCAAGATAAGTTCAAGTTCCGGTTTCAAGTATACACTTCAATGCTTAGAAAGTATTGAGGGTTTCAAATAGGCTTGAGAACTTAATATGCAGAAACTTAAAAAAAGCAGTAAATCGACTCATGATATTTTATAGTGGTTTGTAGCCTTAAGTCCTACGTCCAATCTTTCGAACTTAATCGAGAATCCACTAAGTAACAGAGTACAAGCTTTTTCAAAATCTATACTAGCCCGTCGGAAACCTCCATCATTCAGTCTGCTAGGTCACTCGCCCAGAAACTTGATATGCTCCTTCTTCAGAACTGAAGTGAGGACGTACCTCGCAGCCTTCGATCTAGATGGTTGGATGTTTACTGTTCTTCCCAGAACTTCAGATGGTTGGCAAAGCTCGTCGAAATCAGTATTCCATAGTAGAATACTAATTGTTGTGTTTATTACTTGAAGAGTAATAAACACCAAGAGAGTAGCTTGAGCTTGGAATCTTTAGGCTCGTGTACTTAGACAGATACACGAAATGAATAGCTTGAACTAAGATGTCAAGTCTCGTGTTCAGATTACACGGAAATTCAGAGAACTTTTGAGAGATTTTGACTTTTCAGTTTGACAGAGTATTTGCTAGTTCTTACGAAAGATTCAGATGTTTAAAGTTTCAGTAGTCATCTCTGAATAGGTTATCTGCTATTTATAGGCAGATGTCCTGACAATTTGAATTTTTGTTCGTTAGAGACAGAAACTCATCTATTAGAGACAAGGATTGGGTCGTCCAATCATAGTCATTCTTCTGTCTACTCTGCTCTGAGATCTGCTTTTGAGTTTTGGCAGTGTACTTTCACTTGCCCTTGGGATACAATCCTCGCCAGGAAGGTTTAGATCGCAGTCCAGAATTGACAAAAATAGGAACACACGTAGAACGAATTGAACTGATATGAAGGGGGAATCCAATGCTTATGAAGTTGACCCTAAGATAACCGTTGTATAGATCAACACGAACCCCTACGACCCAAAAAGTAACTCGGCTCACGACAAGGATATAGCGAAGATGCTACAAACGGCTGCAAGATTCCATTTGATAAGTCAAATTTTGAATTCTAGGCTCTAGAATTCATGAGGTTATAGATAATATGGAGGAGATAAACTCACAAAATTTATTAAACTAAAAACTGAATAAAATCGTCCAAAACAAAGCCTATAAATAGGCAACCCAAAACCCTAATCTAATAAGGAAAAATAAATCTAAAAGCAAATCAACTCTATCAAAATATACAACAAGTATATCTCAATATCTTTGTAATAAAATAAAACTAAATATCTAGAAGGAAATAAAAACTAAAATTCGAAATTACTTAAAAATTAAAATTGAAAAAAACTAGAACTCGAATTAATCTTCAATTACCACCGGGATCTCAATCATTCCCCTCCTCTTCAAAAGGATTTGTCCTCAAATCCTTACGCCAACTCCAATCACATTGCCTTGCTAGAAAATAACTTCTCACCACACAGCAATCATTCTTCTCTCAAGCCAGTTTCGGTCCAGCATCGACTTCTTTTTGCATCATCACTTGGTCTTCATGAACCTGATTTGGAGTAAGAGGAACAAGACAAAATCTTTTGTTATTATACTCAAATGAGTATTTTTTTTGTGAACCCCTCATGATGTGCCTTTCTATCAAATTGTCATGGACGACCCAACAAAACATGGCTAGCCTGCATCAGAACTACATCACAAAGAACCTCGTCCTCATATTTTCCAATGCAAAACGTAACCTTCACTTGCTTCGTCACCTTAACCGTCCCACTATCATTTAACCACTGCAAACAATAAGGCTTTGGATGTTTGAGCATAGGTAACCTTAATTTTTCCACCATGGTTAAACTCGCTGCATTTGTACAAGACTCTCCAAACCAAGAATGATGATAGTGCAGCAGGCGCGATTATATCCTCTTCTTCTTCCTCAGGGTTCTCCAATGCTAGCATATTAGGATCAATCTCATCCTCAGTCTCTACTTTACCATTGTCTCGCAGGATTATAGCCCTGCTGTTTGGGCACTCACTAGCAATATTCCCAAAACCTTGACATTTGAATAACCGACGATCACGATTCCGAGTATCAGGCGTGACAAATTTACCTTGATTGTTGGAACATGGTTGGGGTGCAACAAATAGTTTCTTCGCAACTCGTGGCTGCTTCTCTTTCCATGGTGATAGTTTGGGCGTCGAACCACTACCAGGCTGGTATTCTCTCCAGACTGTAGGATTTTGCCCAACCCTACTACCCCTCCTCTTGAGCTGTCCCTCTATCTCAACCGCCATGTGCACCATGTCCTCCAGCTCGACATAATGCTGCAACTCTATTGTATCTCGAATCTCCCAATTCAGTCCCACCAGAAACCTAGCCATCGTCGCCTCCCTATCCTCCACTACATTGGCTCGAATCATAGCCACTTCCCATCTCCTTATAGTACTCATGCACGCTTCGACTACCCTATCTCAAACTCTGTAGCTTATTGTACAACTCTCGGTAATAGTGATTCAGCACAAAGCGCCTCCTCATGATAGGCTTCATCTAATCCCATATCTCTATAGGCCTCTCCTTATTCCTCCTCCGACTACTCCCCAACTGATCCCACCACACTAGAGCTCAATCAGAAAACTCCACTACAGTCAACTTCACTTTCTTCAAATGAGAATAATTGTGGCACTCGAACAACAACTCCACCTTTCGCTCCCATTTCAAGTACAATTTGGGGTCATTTTTCCCCTGAAAGGATGGAATACTTGATAAACATTCACTCTGTGCATTTTATTGATAGATTTATATTTAGATTATACTTCAAACTGAGCCATTACATGATGTTTTCATGCATTATTCCTATTCTTTAAGGAATTATTACGTTTGGTCTAGTTTGTGGTTGTTTATGCAGATTTCATGCACATTTGAGTTGTTTACAAGATTTGACCAAGTACCCTGGGGCCAATCGATGCTAACTTGCATCGGAAAGAGGAAGAAGTGAGAAAAGACCGAACCCAAATATGTTTTAGGCCAAAAATTCAATGGAAACCCGTCCTGAAAGCAGTTGATGTTCAAAGAAGCAGGCACAAATTCCTCCACACATGTAATTCAAGCTAATGGAGCATGGCAATAGATAGATATTCGAGTTAGCTTTCCAATGCAACTGGAATCAGGTCAATCGGAGTTCGGGAGCAAAAGTTATGGCCAAAACCGTGGGACTGCGCACGTTCGCAACTAACTCGGCGACCCACATGCACAACCGGCGATCGCCGGTTATGTAGACGGGTCGCCGGTTACGCATTTTTCTCCATCAGCTTCGTCGCACGATCGGCGACCCACGTGCATGGTCGGCGGTCGCCGATCGCGCATTCCAGATCGCCGATTTTGTCCTGTTTTGACGAATTCTGGCGAATCTGAAGCCCAAAACCATATCTTTTGGAGATTTGAAGAGCCCCAACTATAAATAGGAGGTCCCTGAACGTGAATAAGGTTCCTTTTATCAATTTTTCAGAGAGAGAGCATAGAATTGAGGGCAAAAGGCAAGGGAACTTGAAGAGCACTCCGGGATTCGAAGATTGAAGACTACGGTTTTTAGTTTTCATGTTTTTCTGTTCTTGTGACTCTTCATCTTTTGTTTTTCCTAAACTTAGCATGATTGGCTAAGTTCCCTCATGGATTCTAGGGTTTGAAGCTTTGTATTTATTCATTCAACAATTTATGTGATTCAATGTTCCTGTTCCATTGATGTTCTAATTTTATTTGGGATTTTCATTAATTGCGAGATACTGGCCATTGATTGCGATTTGAATTGGTAGTTTTTGAACCGAGAGGTCTAGGTTATCAATTAAGATGCAAATAAATTAGATTTATTAGAACAATTGTCCGAGAGGAAATTGAACTTTTAAAGGGTTTTGAAATCTAAGGTTTTTATCAAGAGTAAAAGTCTTTTGTATGTCCGAGAGGAATCTTTTGATCTTTTATTTCCATGTTATGGTTTAGAGTCCGAGAGGATCACCTGATAACACATTTGCGATTACTCACATCTTTGGGAATTAAATTGGGATTGAATTGCATGAAAAGTTGTTTGATTAATATTCAAAGTGGATTGCCCTGGAATCCTATTTTCTCATAAGTTTTCTAAAACCAGTTAATTGATATTTATATTATTATTGCTTTTAAAACCATTTCCAGTTAGATAAAACAAATCTCTTTTATGATTCGCCTAGATAGTAGTAAGATATCTATGTTTTAGTGCTTGGTTGTGTTTCGAGCCTGCAGTCCTTGAGTTCGATAAATTATTACTTGCCCTCTGCAGTGGTCTGTACACTTGCAGCTTTAGCGCGTTGCGAAATGCGCTATCAATACTCATCTTGATTGTCCCCAAATTATTATCATATGAATCCTCCTCGGTAGAGTCATCGACGTCTTCCTCATACCAAGGAATCCGTCTCTTATTCGAACCACTGCCACCTCGACCTCCACATCCTCATTTTCCAATGCTCCCATGACTACCAGTAGAATTTCATTGAGTCATTTCAGCATTAGAAGAATCAAGGTCATTGATTTGTTGATGCATTGCCGCCATCTCACTCCTCAACACCCTATTTAATTCAGATTTGAAACCCTCAATCATGCTCTTGATTTGGCCACCAATAGTATCATCTTTGTCGCCTAACAACTCAACTTGATTGTTTTTCGTCATACCTACCAGAAAGGTTAGATAAAAAAGGACCTCACCACCTCACATAAAATCGTGTATCACTCAGTTATGTGAATACACGCTCGTGTATCACTCAGTATGTACGGTTTTTTCAATCCCTCTAATAATCTCACTCACTCTTACCTTTTACCACTCTTTTCTCCCTTTTGAAGACTCAACAAAACTCTAAAAAAAATTCATATTCAAATTGACAAACCAATGCGGGAAGACTCAAGGAAGGTAAATGATAGAAAATGACTGAAAATTGTTTTTGGAAAAACTTTCAGAGGTCAATAACTGGGTCGAAAACGATGGAATTTGACCAAAAAGCACAATTAAGCAAAAAGCGGACACCGTATGCAAAAATTATGACAAAAATACGTCTAGCTGGAAAAGATAAGAAAATATTTGATACTTATGGATAGATTTGACAAGATATGGATGGATAGATTTGAATATGATATGCCTAACCAAATATGTCTCACTAAACTAGAATTTTTTACTCTAACCAGATAACACGACTAAACGACACAAGCAATTCGAAACAAAAACCCTAAAATCATGACGCTAAAAAGGACGAACACAAAATAAGAACAAAGCAAGACTCAATTTTTTTTGACACATGACAATTAAAAGGGAAGGAAAAGGAAGGAGACGACCTAGATCTTGATACGAAAATGATAGAATCCTTGCCGGGAAGGTTTAGATTGCAGTCCAGAATCAACGAAAATAAGAACACACGCAGAATGACTCAAACCGATATGAAGGGGGAATCTAACACTTATGAAGTCGTCCCTGAGAGAACCATAGGCAAGATCGACATGAACCCCAACAACCGAAAAAGCAACTCGGCTCACGACGTGGGATATAGCGAAGACGCCACAACTTTCAGATAAATATGGAGAAGATAAACTCACAAATTTTATTAAACTGAAACTGAATAAAATCGTCCAAAACAAGGCCTATATATAGGCAACTCAAAACCCTAATCTAATAAGGAAAATCTAAAAGCAAATCAAATCTATCAAGATATTCAACAAGTATATCTCAATATCTTTGTAATAAAATAAAACTAAATATCTAGAAGGAAATAAAAATTAAAATTCAAAATTACTTAAAAACTAAAGTAAAAAAACTAGAACTTGAATTAATCTTCAATTAACTTTTCTTCTATCAGTCCACCGGGATCTACATCACCTTGTCAGACTCAGTTTCAGTCTGAGGAACTTAAACATAAGTTTCCTCGTACTGATTGTTGCTCGACACTTTAAGGAGTAACTTGTACAGAGTCAGTTACTTGATTGTCAGTTGCCCCAAGAGCCAGTTGGCTATCGTCATCTTTTGTTTCTTCTCCAATTGCTGCCATGAATGCCAACAACGCTTCTTTCTCCAACTCGCCATCTGATGATAATGACCCATCATCATTGTCAGGAATGTCTGGAACCTCTGTTCTAGCGATCATGGGCTTTGCAACGACCTTAAAAGCTTTCCTTTCAAACTGACATTTCAGTCTTTCTCTCACCTCCTTGTTCACAAGTTAAAATTCAAATTTCAGATGGTTTGGAGAGTTGCACTCAAAGCAAGTGCATTGAGGACGCTTCATGAACCTCTTCTCCGGCAAAGATTATTCAGTTCTCCAATGATGGTGTTAAATCGTTCTTCCATAGCTTGTATGGATTCTCCATCATTCATAGAAAAAGATTCATATTTGTCAACAGCTACCTGCAGTTTGTTGCGTTTCATCTGGTCTGTCTCCTGTGATGACTCGCACACATATGTCCACATTTCTTTAGCTGTATCAAACTCTAAGGCCTTGTCTGCCATCAGCTTAGGTAGAGAGTCAAGTATTAGCTTTTTTGCAACATGCTCCAGTTGAGCTCTCTTCTTGTCTTCACTGGTATATTCCTCAAAAGGTTTTTCAACCATTTGGGGTCTTGGTGGCCTCGGAGGTCTAGGTTGATCTCCTTCAGCAGCTCCTTCAGCAGGTTCGGGTACAGGTCCTATAAAAGTGTTAGCTTTCATAATCTTAATAGGGCCTCTTTCAAGTACCTCAACCATCTCTGGGTGTATGCTCTGAAGCTGTATTAAGGCCATCTTTTTCCATGTTGTGAAGTTCTCCATGTTGTACTTTCCAAGGGAATGATTCAACATCTTGTCTCCTGAGCTAGACACAGATAAACAAGTAAAAGTGCAAGGAAAATATAGATCTGGTCAGAAGCGACTCAGAAGCAGTCGGTTTTTCAACCTCCTGCTCTGATACCACTTGTTGGTCCCTGAATACCAGAGTCGTCGTGATTTAATCTTAACACGAGATGCAGCGGAATAGTTAATGTCACTTACACTTATCTTTGTTTAAAAGATGTTTCTTAGCTCAAGTGATGATTTAAGTTAGTTTCAGATATACACTAGCAACTCTGTTGCTAGGTTTCAAATCGATTTGAACAGTAACTAATGAAACAGTAAATGGACACAAGATTTTATAGTGGTTCGATCCAAATAGATCTACGTCCACTCCTTAGCCAGTATGCTAAGAATTTCACTAGAAAAGTATACAATAGTACAAGGATTCACCAACACTTGCGGTAGGCGGCGAGCTTTCGAACCGGCCACAGCAAAGCTATCCTCCGTTACTTTGCACTTCTCCAATCACAGCTTCGGTCAAGTCAAGGGCACACCTTCGTAAAACTTGTCCTTCGCTGTTGAAGCTTTTATAGTTTGCCCCTTAACTCAATAAATGTGTGGCTAAAGCCCGTCAGAGTCAATCTTTCTCAAGAGTGACTGTTGGATCTCCCTAGAAAGGAAGTTATCCCAATGATTGAAGATTCTTAATAAACGTTCAAGAATCTTCAAGGGTGAGTGTCAGATATTCAATGAAGAGACACTCTAGGTTGTTGAAGGCTTTGAATACACTTTTTATCACGAGCTCTCAACTGACCGCTTTTCACTTGTTCGCCTTTTCAAAAAGAATCTCACTCTTGTGTAGTTTGCGAATGTTGGTAGTGATTGAAGCAGTTTTTCATCTCCACTTTCGGACTTGTCTTTTATAGGTGGAGATTCAAACTTTGAATCTCCTTATCCGTTAGACTCAACGGCTACTTGATCCGAAAGTGCTTTGTCTGTGACATTCGCTTTTGTCTTTGACTTGTACTTTCCTAACTACTTCGGGAAAGTCTTATCCTTTGTGTGAGCTTTTTGTCAGAACGATAATAAGACTTCCGCGTCTTGTATATCACTCTGCTAGGGTCCGAGTTTAGCGGCTGAGGACTCTTTTATCCTTTGATAGTTTGCTTCTCTAGCAGTATGTCTACTTGTTGTTGGATGCTAACATCTTAGCATTCGATTGTTCAGCAACCGTCATCTTCTTCGTGACTGCTAGGAATTCTTTCAGCACACTAGTCTATTACAACTCAATGTAAAACCTATACAGGACTTTACAGAATATGCTAGACTATTTGGATTTCAGCAAATGATCGACCAACTACTAAGGTTTGATTCAACAAAACCTTTTACAAATAAATCCTAAGGGAGATTTTAGAAATAATCCCTAACAATTTCCCCCTTTTTGGTGCGATCAAAGCTTACTATCATTTGCTGACCATTAGTGGAAGAATGTCTGTGTGTTACAAAGTTATGTTATTCTATAAGTCTAACACAGAGTTTTTCCAACTAGGTTTTAGCAAAGAAAAATGATTGTAATCAAATTCCCCCTCAACAGGCGCTGGGGAATATTTCTCGATTAAATATAAGAGAATGTTGCACAAAGGTAATATGCTAGGAATTCTAGCACCCATAAAATCAACAAACATTCACCAATCAGAATATAATCTCCATGTCCACATGCGAATTTGTTGAGTACACCAGGAGTGTAAACCAACTAGAGCACACCAGTAACAATCAGAAGCGGACAAAGATAATTTGTCTAAATCTGATCCAATTTTATAGATGATAGGGCAAGTTTAAGTACAAATTGGATTCAGAAAGTAAGAGCTAAAGATGAAATTGGACCTTGACGTCTAAGAGTCAGATGCTGGCTTGTCCTTCTTGCTGTCCGCTGGATTCGATGATTTGTCCTTCTGGATATCAGCAAATCTCTCCATGGTGAACTTCATGAAGTTCTCATGTAGATTGGCTCCTGTTTCTCTTTTAGCAGCCTCACGTTCAAGTTGTTTGGCCAGCTTCTCCTGCTCCATTGCAATCTTCTGCATTTGAATTTTGCGCTCCTTTCTTTGAAGTTCCAATTTCGCTTCTTGTTCTTTTCTTCTTGACTATTCCTTCGCTTCTTCTTCTTTCCTCCTTAATTCCTCTTTCCTTGCGGCTAACTCCTCATTTTCTTTTCTTCTTCTCTCCTGGTCAGCCTTTCTTCTGTCTTCCCCCTCTTTGATTGCAGCCAAAAAGTTGACACCATAAGCCACAACGGTTTCGGTTAGGGTCGTTTTGGTTTCAGCTAAGTCTCTTTGAACAACTTCAAGACTTGTCTTATTCTCGGAGACGGCCAATTTGGTTTCAGCGACCTTTGATCGTACATGAGATACATCTCCCCGTACTTTATCAATTTCTCTTCTCAAGTGTGTGGTAGCTTCCGTAACTCTGCCATCAACGACTGCTTGCAAATAAGAGTTAAAGGCCACAGCCATATCGGCATTCATGGGAAAAGGCATCTGTAGTGAGGTTATAGGAGTGGCATTGAAGGAAGTAGTCGCAATGAGTTCTCGACTTGTTGGAGTAGCTGATTGCTGATTATGAATAGCAATCGCATCAACATGTGCTTGGTAACAGGCTTCCTCAAGTATTATTCGACGAGCGGCCTCTAGAATTGGCGCGGTCTCCTAGGCAAGTCGGGCCTCCGCTTCTTGAGCTTCCTTAACTATTTCCTGAATATCAATGTTCAGGAATTTGGCCAACTGCATATCTCTGTAATCAAATTCCAGAGCAGCACGTTCAGTGGCCTGTGCCGCGATTCGAGCCTTGAGTCTCTCTGCTTGTTGAATTTCATACTCCATTTGACGTTTCCTATAATCAACAGCAGATTTTGCCTGACGCTTGGATAATTCAACTCTGGCATCAGAGTATCCATCGGGTACGAAGGTGGATTTGGGTAAACCAGCAGTCTTTGTGAGAGAACGGTGTTCTCGGATGGCCTGAAGTCTATACAACACTTGTTTATCGGAGAACTGTTTCATCCCTGGAACTTGATCAATCCAATCGAAACACCAACGTTCCTCACGCCTCCAAAAGTTTAATCCCTAGCTGCAAAAACCAATGCTTTTTCTTCAAAACAGAGTTGATGCATAATGTAATCACACTTCTTCCATCGGCGAAAATCTTCTGCTAACAAGCGTCCTTCTGGAGTTGATTCATCCAACTCAATGTGAAATAAGTCTGCAATTGCTCTTTCTGTTTCGGAGTGAACAACAACTCTATTTCTTCAGCCATAGGTGCTAGATCAAAATTTGGCAGTTCTTCAGGATAGACCTTTGCACACCATTGGCCAATTCTTCGAAGTCGATAGCGATGTCCGGGCAATCCATCGAGAGGCACTCGAAGAAGAGCATCTGATCCAGAAGTTTCTTTTCGCAAGAATTTGGCATTGTATATTTCTGCAGATTCTCCATCAGAATCAGATTCAGAGAGGCAGGATGACTCAGGTTCAGTGAGGAGAGAATCATCCACTTCGACGAGCGATGATTGTTGGAGTGTCTCAGCACCTAGTTGCTCTTCTATTGGATGAGCACTTGAGAGATTCATGGCAGAGTGATCATCAAGATGTGTTGCCTTTGGATGATCTACTAGAATTGTTTGCGTCCTCTGTTCTGCTAACATGTCCTGTTCTGGATTCTCTGGAGATGTCTCAGGATGGAGGAGTGATTCGACTTGTTCTTCGGTACTTCGAACTTCACTCGATTCTCCATCATCTCTTCTGCGAGCTTTCGGATGTGGATAGTGAGTTTCATTAAATGCTCCAGACTTCAGCATTCTTGAGAATACTTCTTCGGATAATTCTTCTTCTTCAACGATTATCTGCTGATCAGAGGAGGGGTTCAGAGTTGGTACCTCTACTGAATCAGCTTTCTCCTTTCCCTTCTTGCTGGCCTCTTCTGCTAGCCTACGAAGTTCAGACGTAGGATCTTCACCATCATCGTTCTTGGAAGTATCTGCTGAAATGCATGTCGTATCCTCATCCATTGTTGGAATTTGATTTCCTTCAGCGACAGTCTTCACTGTTGTTTATAGTTCCACGTGCTCTGCTGACACTTCATCTATGCTGTGAGACTCTTCTGCCCTGCTAGTTTCGACTTCTCTGCTAGCACTATATTCTTTGTTAACTTCTTCATCTGACAGTCTGCCTTGTGAAGATACCGCATCTTCTTTTGTGCTTTTCCCTTTCTTGGCAGTTCGTTCTTCAGATTGTGCCTGTTTAGCAGCTCTTTTCTGAGCCATAAACTCTTCAGCAACAGATTTGATTCGTTCAAGTTTCTGTCTCTCCCTTCGAATGTCAGGTTTCTAATAAATTTCTGATAATCTCTCTTCTCGACTTCCTTTAGCTTTGCTACGCATTGTCTCTTCGCTTTCCTTGTTTCCTGAGTGCGCTCTTCTATATTTCTGAGAGATTTAGGTATGTAATCTGGATCAATGTCAGCGGTCGTATCAGCAGTTGTTCTTTCAACAGGTTCAACAGCTTTTCTCTCTGCTTCTGCTTTCTCCAATTCTTCCTTTTCAGTAAGTAGTTCCAACTTTCTCCTGGTCTTCTTCTTTGCCTTAGGCACAGGAGAAGTAGTTGCGGTTCTCTACTTTGGTTGAATTGGTAATGCCATTGCCCCAAGAGTAATTGGAAGCTGTTCTGCCTCCTTCGAAGTCATTATGTCGTTGATCTGATCAGGTGGTAAATTTCCTAATTTCTCAATCTCCTCAAGATTTTTGAAACAATGATCTGTTTCTGCATTTGTTTTCAACAATGCTATTTCTTCTTTTGTCATCGGAATGGAGTGTTGGAGTATTGGCACTGCTAAACTTGCTTCATCTGGTTCCTTAGGAGATGTTGGTTTAGCCTTGTCCACATTGGATTTTCCTGTCAACTTCCGAGGATTTCTAGTATTGACGGGCTTGGGCTCTTTTCTCGTTACAGGAATGTAATCTGTGGGGAGGAGTGCTACACCACGATCGACTCCTGTGTTTGTGAACACTATTTCCAAGTATTTACTAATCTTTAGCCCAAAGTTCACATTTGAAGAGAATGTGCCATCTATCTCCATATGCGCATTCTTCTTGGCATGTTCTGCCCACTGCTCAAATATGAACTCAGCCCAATTTCCTTTAACATTGTCATTCAATGCCATCATCACAGCATATTTCTTAACAGAGAGCTCCGAATAAGAACCAGCATCACACTGGAGCATCTTTATCACTATCTCTGCAAGCAATTTATAATCCTCCGACAATGTGTTGATTGGAGTAGCAACCTTGAATTTACTTGCTTGTCCTTTCTCCCTGGACTTTTTCCAACGATTCCATCTCCTTTCCATTTCAGCAACATCATTCACCTTATAATGAGATATTTTGGTTCCATAATTTCGGAGTCCAAAAGTTCTAGATTACAAATCAGCATTTACTTCTATGATGTTCCCATACACACAGGTCTTAAACGATTTCTGATCATCACTCATTACAGCTCTAGCATAAAATTCAGAAACCATATGCGGATGAAATTGATCGGGTTCAGCAGAGAGGTACTTTACCAATAACTCGGAATCAAGAAGATTCAAGATCCGCTGGGGAAAGTGCTTGACTGCGAGGGGCATGTACAGTATTTTGTCTCTCATAATCTGTGCCACTCTTCTCCGCTCCGCTGAGTGATTAGATAATTTCTTCTGTCTAGCGAGAGTCACTAATTGTGCATAGGGAATGGACTCATCAATGTCTTCCTTTTTCTCAATTCCAGTAAAGCCGGGTGCATGTCGCACATGCAGGGGTGAACAGGCAGTGGTTGGGTAGATGAATGTGGGCTGGTGAAATTGCAGTGTCTCTGGGTTTCCTGATGGTGATGATTCGAGGTTTAGAGATTGGTTTGTTTCTTGGTGTGAAGAGGTTGGAGAATTTTGATTTGAAGCCATGGTTGGGTATTTTTAGTGAGTGTTCGAATTTTTGAGAGGGTTTTGCAGGGATGAGGGGTGAAGGGTTTCTGAGAAAAAGTAGAGATTTCAAATTGACTAATGTATCGAAATGGACTAGTGTATCGTTGATTTTGGAACACGAGAGGGAGTTGACGGTGAGGATTGTTTCCTCTTGAATGTCAATCTACGGCTGGGGTAGAGAGTTAGATCGTGGGCATATGCACGTCCTTCGGAGCTTGAGTGCAGGTGACGTGGCGCAACCTAATTTGTCGCCGCCGTCTGTACACATTAAATGCTTCTCTGTATGGAAAGCCAATCTCCCGCGTCCGATTTGGGATCTTCAGCAGCCAGGATTATTAGAGTTAATCAGAAACTACCACGTATTCCAACGAATCGCCATATTACTCTCCGGCAGTGCTTTTCATGCATGATCGTAATCAATTCCGATTTGACCTTTTCATTAAAGGATTACTTCACTCCGCACGGTGACCCTTCAACTTCAGAGATGAGCAGTTACCATAAGTTCTTCTATAAATAGCATGAGCCGGTGATTCGTCTGATACGGCTTCTTGCGACTCTTGCTTTGCTTCTCATTCAAGACAAAATTCTCTAAGAACGAAATATGGAGCCAACCCAAACACTCTTCGTTCCGCGGCACAGAATCCTCTGTGATTCTGGTTTGTATGAGGAATATGAAACAGAGTATCATGTCGCAGAGTGGATTATGTCAAGTCTCTACGCCAGTGGTGTGGCCAAGTTCATGTCCCTTACGCCTCATTCGTTCCACCGGGAGCATCTGCAGTACTTCGTACAAACGAGTAAACCCATTGGAGACTCCATTGTTGGTGTCTTCAGAAATCAATTGGTGAGATGGATGGCCGACACTTTCGCTTCGGAGTTTGGCTTGCCGAGGGGTCCAATTCCTGTCATGGAGTATCGTAACAATGAGATAGCCCCTGAGTGGACGTCCTGGATGAAGTGGAGAGGTTCCTAAGAGGTTGATTTTTCTCCAACGCCCTCAACATATCACTTGCAACCTCGTTACCAGGTTCTGTTTGAACTCATCTATGGCATGATCGTCGGTGAAAATCCTGACGATATGATTTTCTCTCGTGAGATCTGGAAGGTCATGATGGCGATTGATGATCGGGCAGAGGTCGACTGGGCGGATTTCGTCTTCCAAAGGGTGCGGCAAAGTGTTCAGCAGTTCCCTCAACTTCATCTCCCCTATGGGATGCCATTAAGTTGGCTGCTAGAGCGGAGATTTCAGGATCTCACCCTAGGTCCCTCGACCTTTCGAGGAGTAGATTTTTATCCATTTAAGCCGTTGCCACCCTTTTGAATTGGACGTAAATTCTGTTTATGTACCTCCTTTTTTTTTTGAATCCACATATGAAATGATATGTATGTTCTGTTCCGATCATTCTGGTATATGCTAAGTTGATATTAGCTGTTTGCTTGACAATAACCTTGCAACAATCAAAACTCATAATAAGATCCATATTGACTCTGCTGAGTAGACTTCTGCTAAGGTCCTAGCAGATGAATTTTGAGCAGAGTTATTTGCTCTGCTGAGTGCATAGCAGAGACCATATAGTCAAACAACTAGTAGACTGCTGAACTTTAGATGCGAGATCTAGCAGTCGGAGGGTTCCTATCAGATGGATCGACGGTTTTTAATGCATGCGTCCTTCACGCGTCTGTTATTTTTTCAAGAACCATTTGACAGCTCTGACGTGGCATCGGTCGATTCGTCACAACCATAGGACTATCTTTTGACTGAATTTAATTGATCTTCAAAATGATTCTCCGATCTTCATCGTTTCGCATCCCGAGTACTTTTATAAATAGCCTTCTTGCTTTGAACTTTATTACCAACAGTGCTCTCATCTGAATTTTCTCCCCTTCTTTAAAAAACTTTTTCAAAGAAATGGATTCCCCGGGTCAGTCTCTGGAATTATGCCATAACCAGATTCTTCATGAATCTGGATTGTATTCCTTGTATGATAATGATTACGTGGTGGTAGAGACGGTTATGTCGAAACTCAATCGAAGTGGATTGACTCAGTTTGTCACGGCCACCCCGCGGCGTTTTCAGGGTGATATTCTTCGAGAATTCATCAAGGACTGCTCGGTGGAGGGAGGGGTAATCTATGGTTCCTTCCTCGGAAAACTAGTCTGTTGGTCACCAGACTTCTTTTCTCGTCGATTTGGCCTCCCCAGAGGTCCTGGGTCTGTTTTCAACTATCGTGTGACGGAAATATCCCCGGAATGGTCGTCGTGGCAGAAGTGGAGACGATCGCCGTCGTCAGAGTTTTCCCTTTCTGTTTCAGCATACGATTTACAAACTCCGTACTGGGTGCTTTTCCGCGTTGCTCACAACATGTTGATGGGAGAGTGCCTTGACGAAACTTCCTTCTCAAAGGAAACATAGCAGATTATGATGGCCATTGATGATGAAGTCGAGGTCGATTGGGCGAAATATATCTTTGACAATGTGCGGGATTGCGTCCAATATCACCCTGCGGTGCCCCTGCTGAATGGAATGCAGCTCAGTTGGCTGTTGGAGCAGAGCTTTCCTCAAATAGCAGAAGGACGATCGAACCTCCTGGATACTGACTTCTTCCCGTTCAAGCCTCGTTCCCCCTAGAATAGTTCGCATGTTGTTGTTGTTGTTTTTTTTTTATTCTCCTCTGTAATAGCATTTTCAAGGAATGAAAAGAGAGGATGTTGAATTATGCACGACTATGAGTCTTTGTCTTCCAATATGTCGTCTTGTTTGCTGAGTTGATTTAGCAGACATCTTGACTTAGCAGGTACTACCAGCAATCTTTCTTGCAATAGTGTTGCATCTCTGAATAAGCTACAATTTTCCATAAAAGGTCATCAAGTGCCTTTATTTAAGACGATTGATTTCTGCCTTAATTAGAGGATTTGGGATGTCCTTCGGTGTCTTTTCAAGCATTCATGGAAGAGATCGCCGTATCACTCAGGTAGGCAGATTTGCTGAAAATAGATTTATTTGGACAGGTGGCGTGTCCCTCTTTGTTGAGATTCCTCGACTGCCGCTCTCTGAATTGAATCGACAGGACACTTTTGGGAGAATGTTCCCTCTGAAGAGAGAACTACAATCTTGTTATAAATAACATCCCAACTTGTTTTCTTTGAACAACATCTTCTTCAAGTCATTTTGCATAGCTTTTTCTTCTTTCCTTGATTCACCATGATGCATCAAATTACCATTGCTCCTAGTGCCTTAACCATCACTCGCAACCAATTTCTCCATGAATCAGGGTTGCTCTATGAATATGATGGCAACTATCACATTGCAAATCATGTCATGGGGGCTCTTCGTGAGAGTCATCTAGACCAGTTTCTGATGACTATTCCTGCACGTTATCAGAAATGAGCTCTTCAGAGTTTCATCTTTTCATGCAAAACTACTGACGATGCTATCTGGGGCTCCTTTGAGAACCAGGTTGTGTGCTGGACTCCATCCCTCTTTTCACAGAAGTTTGGTCACTGCTCCGGAGTTCGGCTTCTGGGAGAAGTGGAGACAGTCGAATATCTATGACTTTTCGCCAACTCCATCATGTTTGGAGTTGAAAGAGGAGTATAGAGTTATCTTTGATCTCGTCAGTAACGTGACGTATGGGGTTGCTGCGGAGAACTATGTGTTCAACCCTAGGATCTGGAGAGCTATGATGGCCATTGATGCAGAGATGAAGAACGTCGACTGGGCGGAGTTCTTCTTTGACGGGGTGAAGAGCTGCATCGACCATTTTCCACAGTTTCCTCTGCCAACTGCCATGCAGTTGAGTTGGTTGCTTGAACAGAAGTTCCCTCACATTGTCTCTGAAGGCATTCCTGTGATGGGTTTTGACTTCTATCCCTTGAGACCTCACTTTTCGAACTCGTGTTGATGGATGTTCTGGACTCCCCTTCCTTGTTGTTGTCGTAGATTGAAAGAAATGTTGTTAGACCTTTTGATTAGGACATTGATGTAATGGTTGTATCTGTTTCTTCCTGTCGTTGTATGTTGTTCTTCCAATTTACTTCTAATATTAGAGAATCAGCATCTTGTATTCTGGCAATTTCTTGACTTCTTCAGTAGTCAATAAAAAATGACTAATAGCAGCCATAATTTTATCACCAAACATATTTGAAGAAATCCAGATAGAAAGAATGAGAGCTAGGACTCATCCATCCACGTCTTCCTCGAGTTCCATCAATCCTAACTTTAAGCAGAGTTCTTTAAATCTGGCTTCTGGAAGAGCCTTCGTGAATATATCTGCTATCTGTTCTTCGGTGCATATATATCGAACATCGACATCTTTCTTCTCCTGATGATCTCGTATGAAGTGATGACGGATATTGATATGCTTAGTCCGAGAGTGAAGGACATGATTCTTTGTGATGCACATGGCACTATTATTGTCGCAGTAAATAGGCACACATTCGGGAGAGATCCCGTAATCTTGCAATTGTTGCCTTATCCAGAGAATTTGCGAGCAGCAGCTAGCAGCAACTACATATTCTGCTTCAGTGGTGGAGGTTGCAACAGAGTGCTGCTTTTTGCTGAACCAGCTAATAAGCTTGTGTCCCAGAAATTGACACGTGCCACTTGTGCTTTTCCTATCAATCTTGCACCCTCCAAAGTCAGAATTCGAATATCCACTCAGAGCAAGACTGTCTTCTCTAGGATACCAAATTCTTAGTCCTTCTGTGCACTTCAAATAGCGAACAATCCTCTTAGCAGTATCAAGATGAGTTTTCTTAGGCTTAGCTTGATATCTAGCACATAGACCAACGACATATGAAATATCAGGTCTGCTAGCGGTAAGATATAGGAGTGAGCCTATAATCCCTCTGTAAAGAGTAGGATTCACATCATCTCCTTCTTTCTCAAGAGCAGCAATGCATGTTGTGCTGATAGGTATGCGCATACTTTTGGTCTTCTCAGGACAGTACTTAGTAATTAGATCACGAGTATACTTCTTCTGATGGCTAGTCATGAGATCAGAGAACCTATCACATAGATCTTGATTCTTTGATCCAAAGATGATATCATCAACATATATTTGAACTAGCAAAATGTTGTCTCCATCTTTAATGCGAAAGAGAGTTTGATCTATCCTCCCTTTTTGAAATCCATTATCCAACAGAAACTTAGACAGAGTTCCATACCAGGCTCTTGGTGCTTGCTTCAGACCATACAATGCCTTTTTAAGCCTGTATACTTGATTGCCTTGCTCAAATCCTGGTGGTTGTTCAACATAAACCTCCTCCTTCAGCTCACCGTTCAGGAAGGCACTCTTCACATCCATTTGCATCACGTCGAACTTATGATACGCAGCATATGCCAGAAATAGACGAATTGCTTCAAGTCTTGCTACTGGGGCGAACGTTTCATCATAATCTATGTCTTCACATTGTCTATATCCTTTTGCTACGAGCCTTGCCTTGTTTCTGACTACAGATCCTGATTCATCCTTTTTATTTTTGAACACCCACTTTGTGCCTATAACACTCTGGTGCTCTGGTCTGTCAACTAGTTCCCACACATTGTTTCGTGTGAATTCTGCAAGCTCCTCTTGCATGGCATTCACCCAATCTGGATCTGATAAGGCTTCTTCAACTTTCTTAGGTTCTTCACTTGAGATGTAGCAAGCCAGCATAGCATTTGCGTTTCCTTGTCTTGTTAACAATGGATCATTAATGTTTCCAAGAATTCCTTCTGGGGGATGAGCACGAAGCCACGTAGGTCTGACATGTGCTGGGGTTTCAGCATCTGGTGCTTCTTCATGATGATTGTTGTTCTGAATTGCTTCTACTGCATTCTCCTGAGGTTCAGCAACTGGAACGTTTGCTACTCCTTCTTCATCATTTGCTTCTAGATCTTCATGAATAGGATTGGCATGAGCAGGTACGACAATAGATGGTTTCTCAGCAACCGGTTCCTCCAGGATTGGAATCTCAGCAACTCCTTTGCTTAGACCTTCAGTAGATTCTCCATCATCATGATCATCAAGAGCTCCAGCAACATCTAAATTTTCATTTAGATAAATAGAAGATGAGGCCTCAGCATGATCGATAGCATCATTGGCCTGGTCAGCAGTCTGGTCACCTGCTGAGTGCGATGATCCTGGATTGACATCAGTCGTAGACCTAATCGGATCAATACTCATATTTTCAAAAGAATTTTGTAAAGATTGATCATAGATATCATTGGTCTCATGATTGTCATCCTTCTGTTCTTTGTTAGTCCTGCGCACTAAAGTAGACTCATCACAAATAACATTACATGTTATTTCCACAAGTCGAGTAGTCTTGTTTAACACTCGATAGCCTTTGTGAGATGGGTGTCCATATCCCAGGAAAACACCTTCATCAGACTTGGGCGAAAAAGTGTTAAGTTTTGACTTCCCATTGTTATGGATATAACATGTTGAACCGAAAGCACGGAAGTGTTTAATAGAAGGCTTACGACCATAGTACACTTCATAAGGAGTTTTGTTGAATCTGCCATTGACTGCACTCCTGTTCTGAGTGTAGCAAGCAGTCATGATAGCTTCTCCCCAATACTTTCCATTGAGTCCTGAATCAGCAAGCATGGACCTCGCTGCTTCCTTTAAAGTTCTGTTTCTTCGCTCTGCTAACCCATTTTGTTGCGGGGTTCTAGCAGTGGACTTTTCATGATGAATACCAGCTTCCGCACAGAAGTCCATCAAAATTCCATTACAGAATTCAGTTCCATTATCTGATCTAATCCTCTTAAATGTAACTTCCTTGTTGTTCTGCTCTTTAAGGATTAGTTCGGGTTGCAAGGTCTTTACTTCATCTTTGGTTTTCAGGAGTCGAACCCACGTGTACCTGGAAAAATCGTCAACAACCACAAGTGTATATATCTTTTTATTTACTGTGGGTGGTTTCACAGGGCCAAACAGGTCCATGTGTAAGAGTTCGAGAATTCTCCCTGAGGTGTCTTTTTCTGGATTTGATTTGAAGGATGCCTTTATCTGTTTGCCTTGTTGGCATGCTTTACACACTCCGTCCTTTCGGAAGGATTCTGCAGGCAATCCCTCTACCAGCTTATGTTTGGCTAGATAGTTGATCGTTTTGAAGTTCAAGTGGTTCAATCTTTTATGCCACAACCAATTGGTTTCTTCCTTGTTGAATGCCACGAAGCACGAGTCCTGTTGGCCACTTTGCCAATCGACCACGTATAGGCCACCCTTGCGGATGCCTCTAAGCTTCACTTCTCTTGTAACCTTATCAACAATATCACAGCCAGAATTAATAAAATAAACATTATATCCATTTTCACATAGTTGGCTGATGCTCATCAAATTGTGTTTAAGGTTCGAAACGAGAGCAGCATTAACAATTCGGATTCCATTTTGTTCTACACATCCTCTACCAATGACTCTTCCTCTGCTGTTATCACCAAAAACAACTGAGGATCCATAAACGCTTTGTATTTCTGAGAATAGTTCTGCTCTTCCAGTCATGTGTCCTGAGCAGCCACTATCAAGGATCCATTCATCTGGCGATCTTGACGCCTTGACTTTTAGATCCTGTTTCTGCAAAAAAAATTAAGAGAATGATTTAGGTACCCGTTTAGTATCGGGTCCTGCAGGATTAGCAAATGTCATTGTTCCTTTTGGAACCCACATTTGAGTGATCTTCAAAATTTTCTTCTTGACATCACTCTCTATACCTTTCTCAACCTTAGGATAAGTAAATCTTGCATACTTAGATTGAGGATGAGGTGGGGTAGTGTGTCGAGCCTTCACTGTCCTTTTGAAAGATTTTGATTTGGACTCAGGCCTCACATAGGTGATCCGCCTATGTGGTGTGTATGCATTGTATGAAGGCTTTTCAGCATAACGCTGAACATGTTTGCCTTTATGAATTGAAGGTTTTGTTGTCCTGGCAGTAGATACATATTGCTCAGCATTTCTTCTAGACTCTGCTGACCATTGTTGCTTAGCAGATACTCTAGTATTCTGCTGAGATTTAGCATTCCTCTGTTGAGGTTCCCTAGCACGCATTCTGGTATTCTGCTGAGATTTAACGTACCTCTGCTGAGGTTCTCTGGCAGACATTATAGTATTTTGCTGAGGTTTAGCAGATTCATTCTGCATTATGCCCTTAGTCTGCTTAGCAATGAATGTTTCAGCAGATGCCTTTTCTTTCAATTTTTCTCCAAGAATGAATTTTCCAGCAAAAACAAACTGAATAGTCTTCTGCTTAGAGGATTCTCCTTTTTCATTATGATTAAAACCAACACCAGCTCTATCCTTGTGGTGCTTTTGTTGGCTAATTGCAGCATTCAAGATAGCTTTACTGGTCGTGTATGTACAAATGCAATTTTCTTTTGGTTTGTTTTTCAGCAAAATGTTTTCTTTTTCAAGGATTTTGAAATTTTCAGAAAGTTTTGAAAACTCAGCTTTTATTTTTGAAAGTTCCTCACCTGCAGACCTTAGTCTTTCGACTTCCTTGGTCAAATTTGAAACTTCCGACTTTAGTGAGGTGTTTTCATGTATAATGCTATTTTTAATCTCATACAACTTAGAGAATTCTTCACTTAGCTTCGTGAGATAATCTTTCTCAGAATCTAAGGTGAAATTCTCGCATTCATCAAAAGTTGCAAATCTAGGAATGCTTACTGAAATTACCTCATTGTTCTCGGCTGCTAGAGCCGTTTTAGCATTCTGATCAGCGTCTGCATCGGCAAACCGATCCTCGACGATGTCTGCCATCAGAACTAGCATGGCCTCTTCATCCTCTTCTTCTGAAGATAGATAGTACTCTTCATCGTTTTCAGGAATATCCTTAGTTTCTGTCTTGGTCAGGAGTGCTCTTTTGACTTCATTGCCTGCACGTCTTTCAAATCTCTGCTTCAAACGCTCCCTCTCCTCTTTGCTAACTTTCGGACAATCATGTTTCAAGTGGTCAGGGGATCCACACTCGAAACAAGTCCTAGGTTTTCGCTCTGCTGAGTGGGCATGAGAAGGTGACTGCTGAGCTTCCTTTGTTTCTTTTTCAGCCTTAGCCTCCATCAACATCTTTTGAAGCTTTTTCATCTGTTCTTCTAGTTCACTGATCTTGAGATCAGCAGGCTGAGATCCGGAGGTTGTAGCAGCCTCTTTTGCATGTGTTGCAGGAACTGATCTTTCTTGATTATGATAGGATTTCTTTAGTTTAAACTTGTTGAAATCCTTTTTGGCAAAATATGCTAGATCATCTGAACCAGCAGCAGATTGTGCTACTGCAGCTTCATTCATTTTTTACTGTTGTATTATGAATTCATGGGATTTTAGCTGAGCAAATACCTCGGATGTTGTCATTTTGATGAGGTCTTTTTCACTCAGACTGGTCATTTTGACAAACCAGTCGTCTCTGGAGTATAGTCTAGAAATAATTTTATGATTCATTTCCCCGTTTTCATATTTCTTACCAAGATTATTCAGTTCTCCAACGATGGTGTTAAATCGTTCTTCCATAGCTTGTATGGATTCTCATGCATTCATAGAAAAAGATTCATATTTGTCAACAGCTACCTGCAGTTTGTTGCATTTCATCTGGTCTGTCTCCTGTGATGACTCGCTCACATATGTCCACATTTCTTTAGCTGTATCAAACTCTAAGGCCTTGTCTGCCATCAGCTTAGGTAGAGAGTCAAGTATTAGCTTTTTTACAACATGCTCCAGTTGAGCTCTCTTCTTGTCTTCACTGGTATATTTCTCAAAAGGTTTTTCAACCATTTGGGGTCTTGGTGGCTTCGGAGGTCTAGGTTGATCTCCTTCAGCAGCTCCTTCAGCAGGTTCGGGTACAGGTCCTATAAAAGTGTTAGCTTTCATAATCTTAATAGGGCCTCTTTCAAGTACCTCAACCATCTCTGGGTGTATGCTCTGAAACTGTATTATGGCCATATTTTTCCATGTTGTGAAGTTCTCCCTGTTGTACTTTCCAAGGGAATGATTCAACATCTTGTCTCCTGAGCTAGACACAGATAAACAAGTAAAAGTGCAAGGAAAATATAGATCTGGTCAGAAGCGACTCAGAAGCAGTCGGTTTTTCAACCTCCTGCTCTGATACCACTTGTTGGTCCCTGAATACCAGAGTCGTCGTGATTTAATCTTAACACGAGATGCAGCGGAATAGTTAACGTCACTTACACTTATCTTTGTTTAAAAGATGTTTCTTAGCTCAAGTGATGATTTAAGTTAGTTTCAGATATACACTAGCAACTCTGTTGCTAGGTTTCAAATCGATTTGAACAGTAACTAATAAAACAGTAAATGGACACAAGATTTTATAGTGGTTCGATCCAAATAGATCTACGTCCACTCCTTAGCCAGTATGCTAAGAATTTCACTAGAAAAGTATACAATAGTACAAGGATTCGCCAACACTTGCGGTAGGCGGCGAGCTTTCGAACCGGCCACAGCAAAGCTATCCTCCGTTACTTTGCAGTTCTCCAATCACAGCTTCGATCAAGTCAAGGGCACACCTTCGTAAAACTTGTCCTTCGCTGTTGAGGCTTTTATAGTTTGCCCCTTAACTCAATAAATGTGTGGCTAAAGCCCGTCAGAGTCAATCTTTCTCAAGAGTGACTGTTGGATCTCCCTAGAAAGGAAGTTATCCCAATGATTGAAGATTCTTAATAAACGTTCAAGAATCTTCAAGGGTGAGTGTCAGATATTCAATGAAGAGACACTCTAGGTTGTTGAAGGCTTTGAATACACTTTTTATCACGAGCTCTCAACTGACCACTTTTCACTTGTTCGCCTTTTCAAAAAGAATCTCACTCTTGTGTAGTTTGCGAATGTTGGTAGTGATTGAAGCAGTTTTTCATCTCCACTTTCGGACTTGTCTTTTATAGGTGGAGATTCAAACTTTGAATTTCCTTATCCGTTAGACTCAACGGCTCCTTGATCTGAAAGTGCTTTGTCTGTGACATTCGCTTTTGTCTTTGACTTGTACTTTCCTAACTACTTCGGGAAAGTCTTATCCTTTGTGTGAGTTTTTTGTCAGAACGACAATAAGACTTCCGCGTCTTGTATATCGCTCTGCTAGGGTCCGAGTTTAGCGGCTGAGGACTCTTTTATCCTTTGATAGTTTGCTTTCTAGCAGTTTGTCTACTTATTGTTGGATGCTAACATCTTAGCATTCGATTGTTCAGCAACCGTCATCTTCTTCGTGACTGCTAGGAATTCTTTCAGCACACTAGTCTATTACAACTCAATGTAAAACCTATACAGGACTTTACAGAATATGCTAGACTATTTGGATTTCAGCAAATGATCGACCAACTACTAAGGTTTGATTCAACAAAACCTTTTACAAATAAATCCTAAGGGAGATTTTAGAAATAATCCCTAACAGATAAAACTTATCCAACACCCTCAACTCGCTCACGATTGAGTTGAATCAAGCCTCCATCGCCTTGATGCTTTCTCTGGGGAGCCTCATGAAGATCCCATACTTGTCAACGCACACTTGCAGCTTGTTGCGCTACATCTGATCGGTCTGTAACGTCCCCATTTAGCCTTCCCAACTATGAGGCACGTTATAGTCGTGGTTGATAAATCTCAAACAAATAATAATTTAAAAATAGCGGAAGACTTTAAGATAAATTAAAGAACAACTTGAAATCATAATTTAACATACATAACATTTTAAACAACCACAAGTAAAGAGTTTGAAACATCTGATTCTTCAAAAGATTTAAAATACGGGAAGGAAAACATTTGCAGAGCGTGGTGCAGTGGGTGCAAGCGTGATGGTGATATGCATATGGCGATGCATATCACTGGATCTTCAAAAGCTATACACATCCATATTCACACTTTACACCGCCACCTCTCCATCCTTGTTGTTCAACCAGCGCGTTTTAGAAATAACACGAGGGGCTGAGTACAATTGTACCCAATGGAAACATGCCTAAAAGATACAGTTTAAATAAGAATGCTCTGCAACTCACACAGATAAACACAGGGTTTTATTGAAAGAACCGTGTTATCTAAATCATTTTATTTTGCGCGCTATCTAACATGATATCATATCTGTTTACATTTTGTAACAGGAAGCTGGCCCACTTCCAAGTTACGATGAACAGTTAGGAATGGACGAACCACTCAACCACTGTCATCAAGTGCACTAGTCTTAGACAACAACATTGAGACCCGATCGTTATAAGAATAATTCAATTACTTTCCTTTCAGGGTTTACGTACACAACCGTCTCACCCGAGCTCACAAACAAAGGTAGCTAGCCTTTAACACAGATAATAAGACTAGCTCAAGTACTGAACGTACCTAGTTCTCATCTCATTAAATAACTCCTTGTTGATAGCAGTCAACAGAGCACCGATATGATATCACAAAATATTTTATGCATAGCAGTCATTTAAAACAAATAATTTTCACACACATTTTGAAAACTGAGCATGAAGTTCGAAAGAGCATTTTATTTTATACTTAAAATAGTTCCCACCTAGTGTTAAGCTTTATTTGTCTAGATGTTTTTTTTCGTTAGTTGAGCAGGTATAGTCGGGTCTCCTTATCTCCTACCTTCAACAATCAAGTACACAACCAATTAGGATGGACAAACTAAGTATTTCTATCAGTCCCATATGATAATACTTGACGAAATCAGGACCTAAGACTGATAACCAAACTGACATCTCCCAACTGTCAACATGTTTTCTCTCCCTTCGAGTGCAACAAACTCAAACTAAATTGTTATCAGACCCTTGGTTAACGAACTAATTCAATTAAAGCGCGTTTATAAATTAAATGGCTAAACATACATTCAACCTAGCTTAAATTGAATCTTAATATCCAAAATCATAATCGAGTTAATAACAAAATTGAATAACTAATAATTAAAATAAATAAATAATTTCTTTCTTTCTTTTTTTAATATAATAATAATAATATAATAATGGAGAATTTGAAAGAAAAATAGTCGCCAGAAGAAAAAAGCAGCGGCTGCCGGAGCAGCACCCATAGCCGGCCGAGTCGACCGCTGCCATCACCGTCGCCCAGACCAGTTGCGATAGCCGACGTCGACGGAGGAGCAGCACAGCCGCGCGAGACAGCAACAGCCGAAGCGAATCCCCCCCTGCCGACCTGCTCCTGTCGAGTCCGACTCCCCCCCCCCACACACACAAACCAACACCAAATAAACATTCCTACATGCTTCTACAACATTCTAGATCAAGATTCACGCCTCCAAACTCAACAAGACACATAAACGAACAAGAACAATTTATGGGAAAAACCATGAACTCACGTACGTATTTCCCTTTGGTACGGCTTTCTCCTGCGTCTAAATTCACGTTTCCAGCTATCAAAATGCTTCATACAACGAAAGGAACATAAAACAAATAACCAAACTCGGATTTATGGTGAAATACGAAGGTTTCACAATTTGAATACCGTAACGGTTTCGAAACCAACGACCTACCTTCTTTGGCTTGTATCTCCTTCAATACTTTGCCGCACGGGGCGTACTTGTGCTCCCTAGACTCCCTGAAGAACGAGGAACGCGATGGTGGTGGCGGCGTAGTCTACCGTGCACGGTGGAGGTCGGAAATGAACAAAATAGAGGCGATGGTGGTAACGGGAGTGGGATTTTTTTCCTGTCTTTGTTTTCTCACTTCTTTCGCTTTCTCTCTGAATATGGGTGAAAAATGAATTAAAATTGTGCTGAAACTTGTTTTGTTCAATACACCCAAGTCTCCACCGCCTCTCCACAACGAGCCGCCCCCTCAACCAATTGAAATCACACTCAGACACGTCTACTTGCACACACACATGACATTTCTTCATTTTGACGAAATGTTGCTTTTATATATATATATATATATTCCCCCACCTCAATTCGTGTATAAATTCCTCCGATAACTCGCCTTCTCAAGTTCAAAATAAATAATCAATTATATGAAAATGCTCCTCTCGACGAGCTCGACTCATTCATATAATTTTTCAAATTTTCAGAGATAAAAATTATCCAATTTTCTATTTAATTCAATATTTAATTAAATACTACTCGGGTCTCTGAAAAATATACCTATTGTTTCGTATCCTTCCTTATTTTGTTTCCAAGCCGTCCCTAGCTCGGTTTAAGAATCAGATTTCCCGGGTGCAAGTTGTGAATTTAATCACATTTATTAATATTCCAATCAATCTCTCTTTGTACTCATCTTTCTTTTATAAATTGTGACTTCGTGGTCACTCTTGTTTTCTCGAAACAATTTCATTGGCATATTATTATCAAAACTTGGACCCTTGAATTTCATTGGTGTTTAATTTCTTCTCTAGATGAATAAATATTATGTTGGTCCCTGAGATCAGAGTCGTCGTGGTAGCAATAAAGTATAAACACGAAATGCAGCGAAATAATATAGCGTTTAGTTGTATTAAGGTTATTTTTCAAATAGGGTTTTGTTCAAGTTTACTTAAGTTCCTACTTGCAGTTATACACTAGCAACTCCGTTGCTAGGTTTTAAATCACAATCGCACAATAGAAATAAAACAGTAATCAGCAAGAGAACACAAGGTTTAGAGTGGTTCGATCAAATGATCTACGTCCACTCCTTAGCCGAATCGCTAAGAATTTCACTAAGAAAGTATACGGTGTACAAAGAGTTGCCTTTCCTGTAAAGCAGGCAGCCGGCGTAAGATCTGGCTACTTCACGGCTATCTTCCAATACTCCAAACTTCTCAGGTGTGGCTCCGGCTGAGTCAAGGGCGCACCTTCATAAAACTCGCTTTTACCACCTTTGGAAGAGTTTAGAGTTCCTTCCGAACTATTCTTCTTTTGCAACTTCAGTGCCCGGTCTAATCAATTCCTTTACGAGAAATCGACTGCTGGATACTTTCTATAAAGAAGGCAATCCCAATGATTGAAGATTCTTGAATCAATTCAAGAATCTCTCAGATGAGTGTCAGACGTGCAATGAGACACTCAAGTTATTGAAGGCTTTTTGATGTCACTGTGTTATGCCTTTCAACAGAACTGCTCTCGGCTAGCAGCCTGCGCGCAGGACGGTGGCACGGCACGCGCGCGGGCACGCGGCAGGCGCGCGGGTGCACGGCCGCGGTGCGCGGCACGGCAGCTGCGCGCGGTGGCTGGCTATCGTCGGCTGCTGTTGTCCCGTCACGGTGGCTCGTGTTTTGGTGGTTTGTACAATCTTGTGCAAACCGTAGGGTTTGCATTAGGGTTAGGGCAAATCATCAGATCACAAAGGCCTAAATCCCAAAAGATTTGGTGAATCAGATTTGAAGGCCCTTGAAGATTTGAAAAGATTTGGATTTATCCAAATTAAATTCAAATTAAAATTGTAATAGATAGAATTTATTTTTTCTATTTTTGGGGCCACGAGGAATTTTTGTTTGCCTTAATTGTCCTCGTATGATATGTGATTTATTTATGTGCGCAATTAAGCATGTGTAGATAATAGGAAAAGCATGATTTATCGCTTTTATTATTTACAACTTTCCAAGCATGCTTATGTGATTTATTTCTTGTTGGATTATATTTTGGGAATTTTTGGGCTTGTATTATTACATGCAAAAATTTGGGAAATATAATGACAAAGAAATTATGTGTGCGCATAAAGAAACCTTTTAAAAGAAAAATACTAAGCAGATTTTTTAATTAAAATCAATAGACCTCCACAAAGCGGTCCTAGGCTGTAAGTGTATGTCTCGTTCTAGTAAACGTCTATGAGTGTAGCTTGCGTAGATCTCTTTCGCGAGTATTCTAGGATTGATTTAAATTATAGATAACAAAAGGCTTTTCCGACCTACTTCTGACAGGTCTAGTCTTCGAGTATTGGTCAGAATGACGGTGTAGCAGTCGTTGAGATTTGCTTTGCTGAGCTTTTCTTGGAACGTCTGCTAGTTCTCTTTTAGTATTCTGCTACCTTCAACTTTGAATTTCTAACATCCTTAGCAATCTGTGATGTGTTAGAAAATGCTGACTCCACAGCATTCTGCTACCACTAGCTTTCTTCTTCTTTAGCATTCTCTGATGTTTGCTGAGAGTGTTCCAAGTAACCTAGTCTATTACAACTCAATATTTACCCTATACAGGACATTACAAGATCTGCTACACTATGCTAAGGTTCAGCAATGATCGACCACCTACTAAGGTTTGATCCAACTAAACCTTTTACAATGTGATCCTAAGAAGAGTTCAGGAATATTTTCCCAACATATTAATAATACGAAAATTAGATAATTTTTTATTCAAAATAATTAAGCATAAACTCGCTTAATTTTATACGGGATATTACACGGTCTATTGGCAAAGACTGTCCATGTAATCTCAGTCTTCCTTGGCATTGTCGAACTCCATGACATTGTCGAGAAGTGCCTCTAGGAGAGAAGATAAGATCAGCTCATGCGCAAGGGTCCAGCTACACTCGCTTCTTGTCCTCCAAGGTCCATTTATCATAGGGCTTTATCAGCATCTCTGGACCATTAGTTCCTCCAATTCTGGGGTTGAACTTCATTATCTTAATAGGTCCACGCTCCAGTACCTGCTCGTTAAACAAAAAAATAGTGCATGGAAAGGGATCTTGTCCTTATAGACGCAAACAATTAGTTTGTAAAGATCATTAGCTCTGATACCATTTATTGGTCCCAAATTCAGAGTAACTATGTTGCACAGTGGAAAAAGTTTTAAACAAGCTTGCACTCTAAAACTGGTTGTTCAAGTTAACAGTTTATGTTTAAAAAACTAGTTGTTTAGCGAGAAATCTTATACTTAGTCAATATTCAAGTATACTCCAACACATAGAGAGTGTTGAGTTCTAAATCCATGCAAATAAATGTAAAACATTAAATGCAAAAGGTTTTATAGAGGTTCGGAGTCAAATATCCTACGTCCTCCTCTCTTGAGACACAGGATTGGATATCCATTAAGTATTGATTAATAAAAGTGTAGCACGATCTATCGCCTCGGTGGTAGAGATCTTCGTCTGCCAGCGTCAAGCTCACACACCTCACTGCCTCCAACTATTAGTGAGAGTTTTAGAGTTCTTCCCTTAACATTGTTGTTTGCGGTGTCAACACCCGCGAGAGTCAACTACATGAGATATAGTGACTAAGAGGTTTTCATTTACTTGGAAAGTAGGAAGACAAAACTAAATAACTCTAGCAGAGATGCTAAGAGTCTCATGTCCAAGAATGTCATGCGGAAGCTAGTAAGTCAGGTTGAATGCGTTGAAAGCTTTGAGTAGCAAAATGCACAAGAGTTCCGTTGCTTTCATTAGTTTTTGGTAACCTTCTCTCTGGAACACTTCCTCCAATTATAGATAATGTCTGGAAATGTTTGAAATAGTAGCCGTTGTGAGACGCAAGGATCCGTCCAAACGGGTGTCTTCGTTTCCTGAAGTTATGTGCCCTCTACTACTCTAATGACTGTAGTTGGTTAACTTGCAGGCTTTTGTCAGAACGACTCTAAACCAGTCCGAGGAATCTTAACTGGTTGATTCCTCGACACAAGTGCATTTAAGGATCCACAAAGTTTAAGATCTCATTTCAAAGACTGGGCTTCAAAAGCATATGCCTAACTTATTTCTTCTTGTCTCTATTCAACGAGTTTGGGATTCGCCCTTACAAGTGACGTGTAAGCCAGTTTTCTTTGAATGATGTTTCCGAGTTAGATGCTAGTTTGGCGCTATCCGAGCTGCTAGCCAGTTTCCTCTCAAAGTTTGTGCAATCAGCTCCGTTACAACTCGATATAATCCTAACAGGATTTTATAAACTTTTCGGACTAATCTACATTATAGACACTCCTAGCTGGTAGATTTTTGACACATTAAAACATAAATAACGGAAGAAATCACATCAAAGTTCCTACCAACTCGCGTGACACTTGAACTACGTAACTGTTTCAATATATATATATATATATATATATATATATATATATATATGGAGCGGATCCGGTGAGAAAGTTCTTAACGTGAGAAAATGAGAAAGATACTTGATTGTATTTAGTTTGTTGCTTGATTGCAACGTTGCTTAATTGTGTTTTGGTTGTTGCTTGTTTATTTTGTAGTTTCATTGTGTTTTAGTTGTTGCTTGTTTGAATATCAACCATTGATTTTTTTTAGATCTAATGGACATGATTCATTCTTTTTTCTCATAGAGGGATTTTTTTTTACTTGATCTCTCCTCTCTCTCTCTATATATATATGCATGTAATTTTTATTATGTATATACTTATTTCATAAATTAATTTAATTTATACTTTTTATAATTTATTACCATGTGTATAATTAATTATTACATCATTCAAATAAAAATGAACCTAAATATATATATTTGAATATATTAATTATTATTTATAAAAGTAATTAGTATTTGTTGTATTAAAATCATCATTATTTTTGCATATAATGACATCTTACTTAATTTCATCTAAATATATTTAAACATGTCTATTTTATTGTTTATGTAAAATAATTAAGATTTATTGCTTAAAATATTTTCCATTTCGTTGCTAGAGTTTTATATATTTTTAATTTTTTTAATTTTTTATCAACCCAAAATTTCTGTAGTTAATTTTTGTGAACAAATTAATCCGTCGTTAGATTTATTTTTATCTTGTAATTATTTAATGATGAAAAAATCTATTGGTCAATTTAGCAATGGAACTTTTTATTTTTTAGCGATAGAGTATATATTTTTTAATTATTTAGCGATTGACGAATTTGTTATTTTTTTCATTTATTTAGCGACATAAATTTTGTAATTAAATTTAACGACATACTAGAAGTTAATCTAGCGACGGAATTATTTCGTCAGGAGATTTTTTATATTTTTAAATTATTTATCTATCACTAATATTTTTAATATTATTTTTGTTGTTAATTGTAACCTTAATTACTCATTCGTCAATCTATCAGTAATCCATTTCGAAATAACGAGGGAATTTAGTCGGTCGTTATTTCGTGTATAGTGAATTTGTGTAGAAACAACCAATCTGTGACTTTTTGCAAGAGATAGTCAAAGAGGGATCATTAATAAATATTTTAGACACAACTTCTTTTGATGGCCAACTCAAAACAGTTAGGTAACGAAGTTTCATCCAACACATAATTTATTATCAATTTTTGCTATCAAATTTCAACCAACATGATCTCAGAGTTTTCTTTCACGCAATCCTGCGAAACAATTATTTTTTCAAAGTCTTCATGTTTTTAGTTGGCAAAGGAATTATATATGGCAAAAACTTGCGTTAGGCAGGCCTAAACGGTTTAGGCGGGTTTTATCCTACCCAAATGGGTTCATCCATCCCAAATAGGGTATATTATATGGGTTTGGGCTTGGGTTAATGGATAAAATCCGCCTAAATCTTGGGTTAATGGATAAAACCCGCCTAAATCGTTTAGACCTGCCTAACCCAAGACCTTCCCATTATATATTTATCCTCACGCCAATTGGAACCAATTTAATTCATAAAATAATTACTATGCAATGAAATATATATTATGTAATTGAGTTGGTGACTTTCATTTGGTTTCATGCTACCTATATATATTTCTATATAAATAGCAGCCTTGTGTTCTTCACTTGAGCATAAATCTCTTTGAAATTTGAGTGAAAAGAAATTCTTTGAATCTTCATATCTTTTTTCATTACGATGGAGCGTGGTTTGATCTTTTCTGCATGGGTTTTGGCTCTTTTCATGTGTTCGTCGTTTGCCTCCGCTAAAATCGTGGAGCACACATTTCAAGTAAATCTTTTCTTCTTTGTTTTGTTTTTCCAAATCATGGCCATTTAACTACCTTGTTAGACAAATGATAAGTTCACATTATGTACTGTCAAAAGTATAACTAATGTCCCTTCGCTCGGGGTGTAGTGGTTAAAACACCTTTCCTGTGGCTGAGAGGTCACAGGTTCGAGCTCCCAGGGGGACATCTGGGTGTGTGAGTGTGTGTGTGAGTTTGAGATTAATGTAGACTTATTCAAAAAAAAAAAAAAGTATAACTAACTGTTCCTTACTCGGTTTATGTGATCAAAAGATCATGAATTCGAGCTTTCTCCAGAATATTTAGTTGTACGAGTTTAAATAAATGTCTTACTATTAAAACAAAATATTTCTACTACACCATTATACCATTTCTAAGATTTAGTAGCGTGCCCAAATTAGGGAATGGGACATTTTCTGGCTTTAGTCTAAATTTGAAGCTTAGACATGCAAATTAATTCCAATAAAGGTTAATAAAATAAAATATTAGTTCACAAAAGTAACCCATTTAATTGATGATTATACCTTTTTCGTGATTATAGTTGATTATTGTCTCTCTTTTTTTTCAATGTTAATAGTTATTGAATTGTAAACAAATCACAAGTATATATATACACATAGATTATTGCATTGCGTAGTTCAATTAAGATGATGACATATAACCATAATTAACTACACCAACACCAACCCCAACTCTACCGTCCAATCAAAAATAGAAGTGGAATTAAAATAATAAAAGAGTAGACTGTAAATTACTTTCCTGGTATTACTGCCAATAATTTTGTTCAAAGTATTTTGTTAGAATATCAATATTGTTAATGTAATATCTTTAATTGTGATGTCGATGCAGGTGAAAAATCTTACAGTGAACAAATTATGTAGAAATCAGGTTATAACTGCAGTGAATGGTAGTCTGCCAGGACCAACTATTCGAGTTCAGGAAGGCGATACTCTTATTGTTTATGTGATCAATAACTCGCCATATAATTTAAGTATTCACTGGTAAGTTTTAAAAAAATATTATATTATAATAATCAGAGGCCGATCCACATATAATCTTGTGTACCTCCAAATTTATTTTTTTTCTCCTGTTATCAAAATCTATATTTTTACACATTATTTATGTATATTTTTATATAATACACTCCCAATTTATTTTATTAATAAATTGTACCCCAATTCTAAATTTCTATATCTTCCACAGATAATAATTATATGATTCATTATTTTATCTGTATATACGATCTTATATTATTAAATTTTATTTTTTTCAATGTGATATGGAAATGCATTATCTAAAATTAACTTTCAATCACCACGTCATCAGGTATTACTATATTGATTAGAAAGAGTCATGTAATGTAACGATTATTAAGTTTTATATTAATTGTCTTAGATGAATAACGTATAAGGTGCTAATTCTGTAAGTCAAAGAATTATATCTTGAAATCACGTGGATTTAATTTATTCAAATAAACTTATTAAAAAGGAGCTTAGTCTTATTGTCTCCAAGTATTTTTATTGGTCTGTCATTATCTAATCTCAACAGTCTCATATTTAATAACCAACTTAACAAGAACCTGGGTGTTTTAAAAAGGGTTTACTTCGTCAAAATAAAAATATTTTATTTTTTATATAATTTCAAATCTTGATTTTAAAATAGATGAACTTTGTAAACGTTTTGATCTCTCACGTAATTCAATGTCCGACCAATGAAATCACATATGATGTCGTTCATATGTAAAAAATAAAAACATGTCCGACTTGTATGTAAAGATCGATATGCAAGTTCGTTGGTGTAATTTAAGAAAACTAGGTAAATTTAATATATAATCGACTTTGTTAGATAATCTCTAGATTGGATTTTTTTACAAAATTTAACTTAATTTAATTATACAGGCATGGAATTTTTCAAATTCTGAGTGGGTGGGCTGACGGGCCGGAGTTTGCTACTCAATGTCCAATCCGACCGGGCCAGAGCTACACGTACAGATTTAACATAACGGGTCAAGAAGGAACCCTTTGGTGGCATGCCCATGTCGGATGGCTACGAGCAACGGTTTATGGAGCTCTAATAATCCGACCCAAATCCGGCCACTCCTACCCATTTCCGAAGCCACACAGAGAATTTCCAATTGTCCTTGGTCAGTAATATCATATATAATCAAAATTGTTCTTTGAAGTAACAAATACCAAAATTATATAAAAGTTATAGTATTATATTATAACTTTTAACACTGATTTTCATTATAGGGGAGTGGTGGAATGCTAATGTTATAGATGTGGAGAATCAAGCCTTGGCTACGGGTGCTGCACCTAACATATCCGATGCTTTTACCATCAACGGTCGGCCCGGGCGTCTTTACCCCTGCTCATCATCAAATGGTTCGACTCATTGGAACTATCACTTGAGATACTATATATTTTAAAATACTTTAATATTTTAATTTTATTTTTCAAATGCAGATACGTTTAGGCTAAAAGTGGTGCATGGAAAAACTTACCTCCTACGCATAATCAACGCTGCACTCAACAACCAATTGTTTTTCAAGATAGCCAAACACAAATTGACAGTGGTGGCTGTGGACGCCTCCTACACCGACCCCTATGTCACGGACGTAGTCGTGGTAGCGCCGGGGCAAACCACCGACGTCCTCCTCACCGCCGACCAAACACCGGCGAGATACTTCATGGCGGCGGCAGCCTATAACAGCGCAGCAGGAATTCAATTCGACAACACCACAACCACAGGGATTATAGTCTACAACGGGACGGTGTACTCCCCGCCGATCATGCCCGTTCTTCCCGCCTTCAACGACACGCCGACTGCACACAAATTCTACAGCAATCTAACCCGGTTGGTTTCGGGTCGGTTTTGGACACCAGTTCCTCGTCAAATCGACCAACACATGTTTGTAACCATCGGTTTGGGGCTGTCAGCATGCGATCTTCCAAATAATGGGACTTGTCAGGGCCCCTTTGGGCTGAGATTCGCTGCCAGCATGAACAATGCGTCGTTTCAGTTTCCGACAAAGTTGTCCATGCTAGAAGCGTTTTTCAGAAACGTCGGTGGGATTTACACCACTGATTTCCCTAATAATCCGCCGCTGCATTTTGACTACACCAACACAAGCAATAGCTTTAACCAAGCGCTCCTCAACACAACGAAATCGACGAAAGTGAAGAAACTCAAGTTCAATTCCACGGTGGAAGTGGTGTTCCAAAACACGGCTTTGATCGGAGTTGAAAATCACCCCATTCATTTGCATGGGTTCAATTTCTATGTATTAGCTCAAGGTTTTGGCAACTATAATCCCGCCGTGGATAGTCAAAGGTTCAATTTCATCAATCCTCAAGAACGCAACACCATTTCTGTCCCGGTTGGGGGGTGGGCTGTGATTCGGTTCATAGCAAATAATCCAGGTAAATATTTATATAATTATATTCTACTATTATTGATCAGAAATTAATATAAAATAATTTATATTTCAATGATTTCAGGTGTGTGGTTGATGCATTGCCACTTGGATGTTCATTTGCCATGGGGTCTAGCAACGGCTTTCGTAGTCGAAAATGGGCCGACGCCGTCGACAACGCTGCCTCCGCCGCCGACAGATTTTCCCAAATGCTAGTTGTGTTTGGGGTGTATGTGTAATTTCTTGGGGATTATCGTTGATTTTGTTATTTAATATTTTTTTGGTCTATCACTTTCAATTTGTGGTTCAGTGTTAGGTTAATTTAACCTTGATTCTATTTTTGAATTTTTTTTTTTTATCTTGTTGGGATTGCATTTGGTTGATTTTATTTGATGTAAATTAATAGTATTGGTAACCATTGTAAGCTTTTTTATATATTCCCCTTTCCCCAAATGAATAATAAAATTGTTTTTTACATTTTGTATCTTTATTTTATAATTTATTCTTATGCATAAGTTTGTTATTTAGTAGAATTGAGAATCCAAAAACTAGAGCTCAACTATATATTATTATGATTTATGAATAATGTGATCCAAACTAGTATTTAACCCGTGTGCGTTGCACGGATTATGTTATTATATAATCAAAAAATTCTAGGTATAATATATGGATATTAATTTAGTCCGAAATCCGTAACCTGAGCTAAAAAATAGGTTAGGGATGAAATATTTTGAAAAAA